>JAPYZI010000329.1:0-58063 GCA_030523105.1 Ophioninae sp. A BG-2022a | reverse complement strand
CGCACACGCGGTTGGATCCGCTGGCGCGAGTGGGTATGCGTGTGTGCGTGTGTGTATAGAGCCTTGACCGAAAGTATTCGGTGATGTAAAAAGTGCTAAACGTTTTCCGATAGAAATGTTTTGTGAGCCATATCTTTTTTATGTAAATATAGCATTAGGCGATAATATACGCCAATTTTAAAGTGCCATTACGCTTAAAAAGAGCTTGAAAGGTTTGTGTTCGGTGAAGTGAGTTGTGCGTTACAGCGTTCCAAAATAGAGGTAAGAAAAGAGAAAATTCGATACATTCTTCAGTACCACACGACCAAGGTGAAAAGGCAGAGCAGGCGGCAAAAAAATATGTGCTGTTTATGGCCCCAATACAGTATCGAACGCAATAGCAAAGCTGTGGTTCCAACGATTACGTTCTGGTAATACGGACGTCGAAGATGAGGCACCGTCCGATCAGCCGATCCTTAAAAATGTCGATAAAATCATAGAAATCGTCAAGTCGGATCGGTTTGTGAGCACTTATTGTTCAAGAATTGAAAATTATCGAAAAAATCGTTTGAATCTATATGCATAAGGCTGGTCTCCGGAAAATTCTTCATGTACGGATGCCGCACAAATTAATGCAAAGAACCTTTTGGACCGAATTAATACTTTCGATTATTTGCTGAAACGTAACGAATTTAACCCATTTTCAAAGCGAATAGTGACTGGCGATGAAATATTGACAAAACTGAGGAAACAACGAGAGAACAACGGACGAAAAAGATCGTGGTCCAATCGCGGTGAGCTGGCCAAAAAGGTTTTGCTATGTGTTTGGTTCGCTTAGAAGAGAATCATTCACTGCGACCTGCTACGATCGGGCCAAACACTCAATTCGTACCTCTACCTCCGACAACTGACTACATTGAAGCAGGCGATCGAAAATGTTCTCGATCGTACAAACCTGGCCTCAACAGAGGCTTGTGAAAATACATTTGTCAACTTGTTTGACCAATAGGGACAAGGACTTCTTTAATCTTTTAGAGATACGAAGTACGCTGTAATTTTTCTATCCGGGAAAAAATTGAATACCTCGATCGTTGCCACCTGTAGTTATAAAAGAATCAATTTCAATTATTCTTTTATAACTACAGGTTAAACGATCGAACAATTTAATACATAAGTATGGAATACGTGCTTAAAAAACGTTTGATAAAAAATTGGTTTGCCTAAGAATTAATTGAGTTTACCTAAGAAAGTTTATGTCATCCAAATCTTATATATATATGATTATATCTTATCCAAACAAGATTTAGAGTTTGTGTACGAATATCTTTGAATTCTTTGACGAAGAGGAAGGACTACTATATGGTCCAGGCATAGCTGACTAGGGGATTATTGGTATAAGTAATTAAAAATATATTATTTTTCCTATAGAAAACTTTAAAACGCGTTTTCTCGAATGTTCATTTTCACGATTTTATATAATTTGTGTGCGCGATTGCAAAAAAATAAAACGAGCTATCGACTCCATTAAAAATGTGTTATTTTTGGTACCGTTTTCTCTTGTATTTGAACTAAAAAAAACCCTCCAAAAATTGTTTTAAGTGACTTTTCTACCCAATTGAACATTTTTTTTCCTTGAAAAATCACTTTTTGTTTCCATCTTCCAGGAATAGTCGGATTTTACGTATATCTTCTAATTTTTTTAGTTTATACCGAAGATAATTCTACCAAAATGAAAAAAATTGCGACAAAAATTCCAGACAAAAATTGCGAGCTGTATCCTGCACACAAATTGTACACGTCAGCGGCGCTTTTTAGTTCAAATATATAAACAACTATCCACAAAAGTTCATTCGCCAATTATTTTATTCTCGCCCAACAACGCTTCCCAAAAACGACTGACTTCGGGCCGTGTAATTGATCCGTCGTCGTTTATAAGGGTTTCTACAACTGATGAAGGAATTTAAATTTGGTTGAAAAAAATGTATAACGACAAAACAGAAATTTGAGTGAATTCAAAAAGGGGTTTTTCGTTAAAATTTTCGTTGTTTTTTTTCAAATCAACATTTTTACAAACTTTTCATTCAAACCCTAGCTACTATCATCATACATAAGTGGTATAAATATGAGATGGATCGGATAAATCGTTTTTATAAAATTGTGTCCAACGCTAAGGAGTTTTTCAAAAAACACGACGCTGAGATAATCGCCTTTGAAGACTTAGGTATTACTGCCCTTAATACTCCGGCTTCACCGCTTGCTGGCTTTACAGCACTCGTTCATATGTATACATCGTTCACCATGTCAGAGGAGTTTATTCGGATTGCTTGCATCTATGTGGATTTGTTTACTATTGCGTATATTTACGTCCGTTTGGATTAGTTTGAGCTTGCTTAGTGTAGAGTGCTATCAGATAGATACCTGTAAAAAATCAATATCTCAAAAACCGGTACTAATCGCCAAACATTCTTTAGAGGTTTTCTAGGAATATTGAAATGTAGGGTTATGTCGAAATCCAGCTGGATAGAAGGAGAGGGCGGGTCGGAGATTTTCGAAATGTTAGTCAATAAACGGATAATTCAACAAAAAATAACGAGTCATTAATTCTGAAACCGTACCACTGTCGATTAGAAAACTTTTCAGAGACCTCACTTTTAATATCTTAACAGATCCCCTCATGGAATTTTTGGCATATTTGAATAGTACTCGGGATATCATTTTTTAATGGTATTTTTTGACTGCGCTTCTAATATATATACAGCTAAGGCGCTCAGTTGTGGCTGAACGTAATACACTAGGCACAACACTTGAAGGAAAAATAAGGTTATGAAAAATAAGGTTATGAAAAATATTAAAGCACAAACAATTTGGGAAAAACAAATCGTACATTTACGTTTCTAGTTTTTAAATTTTACTATGAAATATTTGTATAAATAACGGAAAAAGGTTTTCCAAATATATTTCGTCGCCCCCCAAACGGTTGAAGGGCTCAAATATTTTTTTCGGCGTGAACGCTGAAAATCGGCGATTTTCGGCGTTCATTTTGGGCGACTTAAATATTGTTTTAACTTGATGTTTTCTCTTTCTCTATGAGTGGTCGGAGAGTTCTGCACGAGGATTTTCGTAGTTATCATGGTTTAAAGATAAAATTACACTTTTGGCTTTGATCATTAATTACGCGAGTACTAAATTCGTACAGAATATTAACGAGAGATTCTGTGAATTTCATACTATTTTCTACATGTTGCTTTTGTTAGAGTAAAAAAATACAATAAATATTTATTGTATTTTTTTACTCTAACAAAATTGGTTAATGGGCAAAATTTGACTGTAAAAGATTATAAAAATGGATTTTTACATTTGAATTGGGATAACTTTGCTAATGATGAAGAGATCAAAGATAATTTTTATTTCTTTGACCCCAAAATATCCCAAAGAACCTTTAAGTGTTGTACTCACTGCGATTTTTTTTTCGTAGAATTCATAATTATATTGTTTACCAAGTTATTTGAAGTCAAACGAAAAATCTTTGAAAAATCACTGATTTTCAGGATTTATTTTTTAATGTTGGAATAAACTAATCGGTTTGGTTTTTTGTTCATAAATAAATAAATTCATGCCGAATACAAAATGATTTTTTTACGTCCATTTATTTAGTATATAATAATAAAATAAATTGTTGAAATGACACGAATTTTGTCCTTTTTTCGACAGTTTTTCGCAAAGAAATGGGAAGATTTAAAAAAAAAAAAAGCTTCAATAGCTTCATTAAGCAATAGCTTCATAATAACCAATATGGTTATTATGTACTGAATGCTACTATAATAACCAAAAAGCTTTATTCAGTACATAATAACCAATATGGCGTTGGTTATTATGTACTGAATGGTCAACTTTCTAAAATAGTTACTGATACTAAAATTGACATAAAAATCTCAAAACTAACGACTTGAGGCTTCGATCTAGTTTGTTTTTCATTTTTGCTCTACGATCAATTTTCTCATAGTTGCAATTCAATGTGTATACCTTAGGGTGGTTCTTATTTTTGGTAATTTCGAATTTCAGTGCTCGCATCGGCCAAGAAAGTTACTAATGAATATAAAAAAGTGCGTAAAAGGTACAGCCTATGAGTTAATTGTAAAGGGGGCCTCCAAAGGAGTGCATTTTTCCACTTAATTAACATGGGCGTATCGACCAGTTGTGGTATATTTTCTTTGACTGATTTAATATTGTTCCGAAAAATTTGTAACTCATTGAGTGCCTCTATTATAGTTATTGATACCACAGAAAAAAAGAAGAGATTTTTCGTGACACAAGTTTTGTACGAACCTCTTGGCTAACATTAAATATTTTGACTATTGCTTGAAGAAAGGAATAAATAAATACCACCGTTATGAAAAAATATATATTAATAGTCATCAATCGGAGCAATGTTCTTTTATAGCGGAATAATTTGATAAAAATGGATTTTTAATTTTTTTTTGTAACGGTGGAATTTATTTAGTTCCTTTTTGAAGCAGTTCAAACAATATTTGATGTTAGCCAAGTGGGTCACACAAAACTTGTGTCGCTAAATATCTCATATTTTTTTCTGAGGTACCTATAACTACAATAGAGACGCTCAGTAAGTTGCACATTTTTCGGAGGAATATTAAATCAGACAAAGATAATATACCGAAACTGGTTCATACGCCTATGTTAATTAAATGGAAAAATTCACTCCTTTCGAGGCGACCTTTAAAATTAAGTTACGTACGTTTTTTTAATAGACGTTAGTAACCTTTTTGACCGATGCGAGCAGTAAAATTCGAAATTACCAAAAATATGGACCACTCAGTATACCATGTGTATGTTATCATGCTGTCCGTTTTGAGCCGATAAAAATTGGCACTAGATGCAGGTCCGCAAATGTTTTTGCTGTCGATGTGCTCACGAAGTAGTGAATTTGTGTTGGGATGGGGCAAGTCAGATATGTGTGGAATCATGGAGTGCATAGAACACTACTGTGGGCGCAGGCTGTATCTCAAATATGTGTACGAAATAGAGAAACGCTGGTGTGAGTTTGTTTGAGTTTTTCACAGTAGTGATAGTGGGAATAGCTATATCACCCGCGCTTGTCAAAGATCTGGACAAAGCGTAGAGCGCGATAACTTAGGTATACAGAGTCGATTAAAATGAATGAATTAATTTAAAAAATTGGTTAATTACCTCAAGATTCAACTGTTCTGGTTGACTTTTGAGATAACAATGTATAAATGTTCAGATAAACTAAATTAAATTACATTAAATCTGCCGACCTTAAAAGGTTAAAAAGAAATGAGCCATTTTTAAGTCACACTGGAACGCTGCTTCGCGACATTAAAATAGAGGATTGTGCAAAGTTTTAGTCCAGTTTCAACGAGATACGTTTTGTCTTGATATATAACTCGTATGATGTGCAGCATTTTGTTGTTCATGGAACTGTGAGTATTATTTTGTTTACTTTATCAGAGTTTACATTCAAATAAAACTGATCCGTTGGTCAAAATAGTTAACTGCTTGCCAGCGGATCGGGAGGTCCTGGGTTCAAACTCTAGTAACGGCCGAGTTTTTTCTTCGAAGTTTTCCGATGAAACTTGTTCCGCGGCCGGGAGGTGAACGTGGGACCGGCTGTACCGGCATATGTTTTCCGCACTTTCCCTATGCCGATACTAGAAATGGCACGGTAAATACGATACAAAGGGGGAAAAGTCGGCTGCGGCCACAAGGTGGGGAAGAAAAAAAAGGAAAAAGAGGGAAATAAAAGAAGGAACGGAGGAAAAGGAAATAGAGGAAAACAGGAGGGAATATAAAAAGGAACGGAGGAAAAATAAGTAGGAAGAGGCCGTAAAAACCCGAAAAAGTTGTATTAAAATACATTCCGATAACACACAGAAAGTAAATTTTAAGGATATTTAAAAATATTTATAAACTTTCAAGTCAAGCCGCGAAGAAAAAGACTCGCCTATTGGGTTTGTTTGAATTATATACCATTACACGAAATTGCACGAACGGAACATTTATCTCACTTTTTCACTGCTTGTTGTTTAACCCCTTGCGGTGCAAATCAATTCACTGTTGCGCGTGCCAGAACGTCGTTTTTTTTTCTGCAACGGTCGTATTGGCGACATGTGTAACACATCGCTGGCGTTCCGGTAGCAGAAGTATCTCGACGAGCATGGCACGTCGTTCGACCACAAGTGGTTAC
Organism: Ophioninae sp. A BG-2022a; assembly: GCA_030523105.1. Lineage (NCBI taxonomy): Eukaryota > Metazoa > Arthropoda > Insecta > Hymenoptera > Ichneumonidae > Ophioninae sp. A BG-2022a. Next base: position 51,861 of record JAPYZI010000329.1, on the reverse strand, counting down.
AGTACTGTTCTATTTATGCAATCCAAACAACTTTTTATGAGCTATCCTTATCGCACACTGATAAGAAAAATAACGCGACAGAAGAAATATCCCAGTTTAATTTTTTAAATTATTGATTTCTTCCTCACGGGTATGGGCCGTTACCTGTCCTCTTCCATCTCTCCCTATTTAAATTTCCACCACATTTCAAATCACAATACCCCACTCGAACTAACCCCCATTACAGTTACAGGCGACTTACGTTGCATTATAATGCATTTGCCAAGGGTATGGGGAAACTGTGGAAAACCCGAACCGGTAAAAACGACCGGTAAAAAACTTTTTACAGACTTTTTGTTAAAGTATATACAGCAAGGCCTCAAAAAAATCGGCGTCCCGCACACTGGTCGATGCGCCAGCCAGACCACGGCTAAGCGTTCACCGATTCAAGTATCAGTCTCTCCCAACGCTGGTTAAGTTCGCTGATAGCCCAAGCCGCACTCCGATTCCGCATCTATCAGTGTCGGTTACTTTCCAATTTTTTTTTTCGAGGGTCCTCTGGCCTATGCATTTTTTTCCAGTTAAATTCGCCGTTTCGAATTTATGTTTTAAAATCCTCTCATTAACGTGTTATGCAATCGTTCGTTGAAGAGATATTGATGTTCAAGAATAGAAAGATCGTTTTTCATTTACAGTCGAATATCCTAGCAAAAAATGCATGTAAAGCGATGGATATAAAACTAAATGGAAGCTAAATAAACAACCTAATACACCTATGCATTTATTTAACTGATCGAAACTTTCCCGAGTCGGTTGGTCCTTTGGAAAATGTTTGTTCTGTGTAATTTCTTATGATTACGCGAAAACTGTAGCGCAAACAATTAATTTTGCCAAAAGATTTTGAAAACTAGACCCTTGAAGCTTTAATGTTTTTTTTTTTGTTTTACGTGGATACGGGCAATTTTCACGAAGGAAACACGTATCAAAGATCAGTGAAAAATGAGACCAAATTTGTGGTCCCTTTAACCTTTTATAGACTCGTGTGACATTTCTGTAACAAACCTCAGCAATCCCGCTAAAATTTATACTAAACATTTTAGATCATTCAAATCAATGTCACTGCATTGTAACATACCACACCGAACATTTTAATACCAAATACATATCATAGATGGCGGAACTAGTAGTTTTAGCAAGTTCAAATTTCGTGTGCCGGTGAAAGTGACAAGTCGAAACCCGTTGAAAGTTTGAATTTTATAAAAATGTAATAAAAGTGTGTAAAATTGTAGTTCTTTCGTCGAAACCTATAGGTAAGTGAATGATTTTGTTCTTATATTGCTAGCAAAGCACACTTTTTCTTTTAGTTTCACTCAATGTTGCAGTAATGTTACAATCCTTAAAATGCCAAATAAATAAAAAATGATAAATATTTTTGAATTTTTGCGAAATACGTTTTTTTTTATTTGTTTAAACCTATCATATTCTAAAGTAATTAAAAATGTTATGATCTTGGGCTACAAAGGGTTAATTTGTTAAATCAGTGTATAGAACGGAAACGCCTGTTCTCACGATATTGATGCTTATGTCTTCCTTCACGTAATTAATTAGGTGAATATGTCTTTCCAATGTTTACCTAGGAATCTGAGTCAGTAAATTAATAACATACTTCCTTCCTTCTAGTTTTGACGAAACCGAATACTTAATCGTGAATGACATTGACCATATGTCACCAACTTCATTGGAAAAACGCGAATCTACAATGGAAAGTTTCATAATATTATAGACATTGGTCAATAATGGGCCAAAGAATTCCATATTCATCGTTCCCACAACTGGTTGATAAACTATTCTGTATCACGCAGAGTGCGATTCGACTTATTGATGGTGAGTCAACCAGGGTCGTACATCCTGATACCGAACGCGCGTGATTCGACACTGTATGTGATGGCGAACACCTGCACCTCAACTTAATGAAGTGCTGAAGGTGGTTAGTTGAAAATAATTGGAGATAAACTAAAAGAAACACTTTAATTTATTCACAATTAATGACACAGATCAGTATTCGAAACTGTCCATTGACACACGTATCGGCAGTGTAGTTTGATGGCGTATGTGATTATAATGTATGTCGCGATGATGAGGGTTAATTACCGGAATAGACTTGCTGTTGCGAGTAATGTACTCGAGAGAGGCAAGAATTCCGCATTTGTTGGATGCTTGATGTTTCCTCTACGAATTTTTGACGATTACTGATGATGAAAAATGCAAGTCTTGCATCGGTGTTTGGTGACGAACGTTGCTTCAAGAACAGAGATCCGTTTTGCTCGAAACTCAACTAATTCCATTGAGAGATAATATAGCAAAAGGGTGGTGGGTGGATCTTAGCTGTCACCAATCACAGATGAAGACGTTTGGAAACAGGACGTATTGTTAGCCCTGTCACACGTGTTGACCAGCGGGCACTTTATTACTTTATTATTGGAGATTTTCGCGCTTGTCTCGGCCATCACGGGAAAGTTTAGTAAATCCTTCTATTAGGAATACGCGGGGTGAACCGAGGCAGGGCTGCTTAAAGTAGTTTGCAGGGAAAGTTAAAGAAACGAAAAAACATTGCCCCTGCGAACCAAATGTTGAATTGCCCTGCGCGTGGTCACCGAGAGAGAGAGAGAGAGAGAGAGAGAGAGTCAATGGAGGGCCCGTCCACGGACTGTTGACCCTTTTTTATGGACTCCAGGTAAAAGAGAAATGCTCTTACCTAACGTGCCTTGAAACGAAAATGGTATTTATGATTTTTAAATATATGATATTTGCTATATTATAATTCTCGAATAAAATGGATAATAAATAAATGATTAATTAACGATTAAATAATCGCTCGTTTAGTATGCGACGGAACGTAAGCGTTTAATTAGAAAATATAAATATTAGTAAATAGAAATCCACGATTTTCTGGAAATATCTAATCACAAACTGATTCAACGAATTACAGAACTGTCGCAAAAGTTTGCTTAGTACGAAATATCACCTTTCTAAGGCCATCTATGGTAACCCGATCGTACTTGTATAACGCGAGATACAGATAACTAAAGCCATCTATTGGAAAAATCATGGTTTTCTTTTTACTACACCTAATGTATATATATATATAATTGTTAAGGTGGTTTGTGTCTGCCGGGAGCGAGAGAAACACTCGCCATACTAGCTAACTACCTGCTCTGATATACACTGTTTATTAACAATAAAAACGGAAAATGAATATTAATCAGCGTAATCTCTGCAACGGCACATGACTCGCCGTTAAGAAATTGATTAACAACGTAGTGGTAGCAACGATTTTAAGGGGGCTTTTCAAAGGTGAGGATGTCCTTATTCCTCAAATTCCTGTAATGCTGACCGATACACCATTTCATGTTAAAATATTGCTATTCATAATTCGATTGGTTTTCGCTATCACAATCAATACAGCTCAAGGCCAATCTTTACAATTGTATGGCTTAGATTTAAATGTGGATTGCTTGTCACATGCACAACTTTATGTTACGTGTTACCGTGTAGCAAAACCGGATAGCCTTTGTATCTACGCTGACAATTGAAAAACAAAAAAAAATATTGTATTCTCACAAGTATTGCAAAATTAAACTTCTATAAACGTATGCTTTGTTTTGTTTCTCATTTCTTATTCATGCAATTACAATGTGCCATAACGGAGCGCGCTAATATCATTATATAACACGATACTTTCGAGATGTGAATTGCCTCATCGTTATCAATTATGCACATTTGTGCATAGGAATGAGATAATTACAGTTGTGAATACGAAGAAACAATTTGGGGCATTCTCAGCGTGAATTTCCAGCACATAGTTTCATACCGTCACCTCTTTTTCTTCTACGCGAAATAAAATAATCTTTATTTCTAATAATAACTTCTCAATCAATGGGATGCAAGACAAACGATGTGTGTTTGAAATAAAAATAAGCGGATGACAAAATATTTTTCATCATAGTTAGGGGATAATTTTTACAAAAAAAAATTCCTAGTTCGAAAGAACTCATCGCGTTATAGTTACAAGAGTCAACGAAGAAAATGCGCTCCGGAAACGACAAGTTTGTGTCCATTCGTTAATATAGGCCTACTATAATCATAAGATTGGTATCAGGATACTAATTACGAATTCACCGTCAAACTTTTGAAACGATTGATCAAAATTTCTTACCCAGAAATAGATATACAAGAATTTCAATTTATTTACACTAGAACTAATTAAATAAATCGTGTGAGCCCGTAATCCTGTAAAAGGTATTCATAGACACCATTTTCAATACGTGCTCGCAATCTGCTTTATAGTATTTGGATTATCTAATTATTTATCTCAGCCTATATTAACAAACAGCCCTAATAAGAATTTTCATAATTTATAGCAAAATTGAGGTTAATCGTACAGCTTCGTTTACTTTGTCGCGATCTAGGAATTTTATCAAGTTGTTATTGAAAGAAGCAAAGTCTATAATTTTCATAATAACATAGGTTTTTTTATGGCAAAATACCATAATAAATTTTTCTGCGAGATGTTTCCTTAATAAGAGGACTTTATATAATGTTAGTATTAATGCGCCCAGATTAAAAGTGTGCTTTCAATTACATGTACTCTTATGAATGTGTATTTTTAATTGCGGCTATCGCCACCTCTTTGAATACACATTGATAGGAATACATTTTAGCAGCGTCTTTTTAATGAATTATATACTACAAATATCGTCATTTTTTTCATTTAGTTGTTATTCTCATGTATGGATGGTCGGAATTACCATCTCTTGGTAACAGCCTTCGACTTATTCAACTTTCGTAGAAGTTTTCTCCTAAGTCTGACGGGTTGAACAATAATTTTATTGTTAATAGTTAATTATTCCAAACACATAAAATCAACGATGAACACGGGTTGATTTAAAAAATCATATAAATGCATCAATACCGAATCGGCCAGCAAGCTAATGGGGTGTAAAATATTTTTAAAGTATTCGCGATAATATTATTAATGCGATGGTCGATTGAACAGTCCGTAAAAAAATATGAACTACTTAATTTTTTTGAATAAACCTTCTTTATTTTTCTACTTCATCCCCCTTTAGACTTATACGCATCATCCAACGGCACTCTAATTTGTTGATCCCTTCCGAATAATAGGATTTCTCAATGTCTATAAAATAGCCATTCATTTCTACAATCATTTCCACGATTGGGAAAAAATGTTTTTCCTGCCAGTCATTTCTTCATATTGCGGAAGAAGTAATAATCCGAGGGTGCCAAATCTGGAGAAAAGGAGGGACGTGAAACGAGTTGGAACCCTACTTTCATTCATCTTGCGGCCCTGACTGATGCGGCCTGAGCTGGTGCGTTGTCGTGATGGAAAAGGACGTTTTTTGTGGGCCAATCGTTTTTCTTGCAGCTCGATTTTCAAACGGTCACTCGACTCCCTCGATTCAAGCAACTGCCAAACATGAAGAAATAGACCGTCCTGCCGGAAACCTAGTGTATTTGCTTTCAAGAGATGCTACTAACCGAAAATGTCCACGATACATCCAATGCCCGATACGCATCGGTCTGACTTTGAACGGACTTTTCAAACGACCCTAGTGTAATATATGTAATTGTTTACAAGTTTGTTGGGATATTTATTCCACGATCAGTTGTAAACGGCTCAACTAACTTGGATGAAATTTGGTACTCGTGGAGCATCTTCTTTTAAACAATGAGAAACATTCCTTTCATCCCAATAACGCATATTTTTATAATTATCGTATACCACTCGAAAATGATGCGACGGTCAAATGATAATTCTTATTGAATGAAAACGATTGAAATATAATAAAAATACAATGGAGTATAGTATTAAAAAATACTAGTATCATTCGAGTAACTAATCCGTCGGCCGTGCGGAATAAGGCGCGGCTAGCAGTCAGCGGATCGGGAGGTCCAAGGTTCAAACCCCGGTAGCGGCCGAGATCTGACAAATTTTTCGATGAAACTCGTTCCGCGGCCGGGAGGTGAACTTGGGCCAGCTTTACTGGTATATGTTTTCCGCAGTTTCCCTATGCCCGTGCCAGAAATACCATGGTGAATGCGGTTCAGAGGGGGAAAGTCGGCTGTGGCCATAAGGGGGGGGGGTGGAGGAAACAAGATGGGGGAAAAACAGGAAGGAACGCAAAGGGAGAGGCCGTAAAAACCCGAAAGGGCGTACGGGGTGGTGGAACAACTAAAACTAGTATTACTTAAAAAGTCTATTATTTTTCAAATCGTAATAATGTAATGCAAAAACTCACCTTATTGCAGAATATAAGCGAAAGAAACATAAATTAAAGCGAATATAATATAACATCAAATATTTTGATAATATCGAATTTAATATTTTTATAATTATGAGAACCAAGTAAAATAAAACTATTATGAAATAATAGAAGTCTTTTTACATAATAATATAATTAAATACTTTAAGAAATTTGTCGAAAACGAAAAATGTCGAATATTCGGCATTTTTTCGAAAATCAAGGGCTTTAATAGGTTAAGCCGGGAGTGCAATTTTGGATGGGAGTTCTGTAGCTTTTTGAAAGGAAAACTTGTAAACAATTTACCTCATCGTCAGCCTATTGACTGCAAATTAAAAATTATATGTTCTATCAGACTTAAAAAGACATGATCGCTCAAGGGGTTGGCAAATATCTCAACAAAAATATTCAGATCCGCACGGACATCGTCACGGGTAAAAGCTAGTACATAGTTCATATCAGCTACACTGTAAAGAAATCCATTATTTTCTGAAGTCAACGAATTACAAACTTAGTCAACCAATCACGAGACTGTCACACATGTTTCTTTAATAGGAAATGTTATCTTTTCAACGCCATCTAGTGTAACCCGATCGAACTCATACACCGCGAGATACAGATATCTAAAGCCGTTTATTGGAAAAATCATGGATTTCTTTTTACTACACCTAATATGTCGCAAAAATATCGTAGTCAATATCGCAAGGAATATTCAAACGGAAAAGTAAGATGAATAGAAGTCAGAAGTCACAATAGAAGTCAGTGATAAAAAGTAATCGTCAATCTTTGTCGGAATCAATAATGATAATAAAAAGTTGCCAGTTAATTGAATGAAAATTTAACCAGAATAAGTGAGAATATAATTACATCAATAATCTAATAATCATATAAAATCAACATATTTAGATAACAAACCTTATAGACTAGAAAGTCGTAAAAAAAGAAAATCTATCTGTATTGATCGCATTTTAATTTTTATTGTTACTCATATAGATTATGGATCACCTTCATTTATACTATTGATTCAACGATTATTTCTCGATATCTATGTATTTTCTTGTCTATTCGAAAATGCATAAAAAGCTAAAGTAATTCGAGTACAAATAACTACAGATCAGAAATTAAACAACAATTTAACATTCAATAAATATTATACAGCCAAATAAAATAATACCACCTTTGGTAATATTTTATTGGAAAAAAAGGTCAGCTTTTGAAATATGACGCACTTATGATCCTTCCAGGTAACCATCTCACCTTAAGGATGTTCTTGCGTTAAACAAATTTAAAGATTAATTGTTTAAAATTTGTATGAACCTTCTTAACATTCGTAGTCAACCGTAGGTAAAATTTGATGAAGTTCGACCGTCTAGAAAGCATGATATTTGTTGTAAAAAATCATCTATTTTCATAACTTCCTATAAGACTTCGTGTTAAAGAATCGTCTTAGTGTAACCCTTCGAAAAATCACTGATTTTCGCGATTTTTTTTTAACCGTCCAGTCAATGACCTGGGTATCCATTCCAGCTTTGCAGATAGAATTTATTAACTTTTTCTTTAAAAAACTGTATAACCGTCTGGATCCCCGAAATTTAAGCAGTTTGAAACTCAATTTATGTCAAATTTTTTTATAATCAATTATTTAATAGTAGTTATTAACTATCAAACGTGATACCTCCTTCGTTCAATAACCAGGCACCCGGGTACCCATTGAAGTTATTATGCATGAATGTTGGGCTTATACACACTAAAGAGACTTCCTATTAAAGTATCGAGGTAATTTGACTTTTAAATAAATAACAAACAAAATCGTGCCTGGTTATTGAACGAAGGAGGTATCAAGTTTGATAGTTAATAACTATTATTAAATAATTGATTATAAAGAAATCGGACAACAATAGGGTTTCAAACTTCTTAAATTTCGGGGATCCACACGGTTATACAGTTTTTTAAAGAAAAAGATAATAATTTCTATCTGCAAAGCTGAAATGGATACCCGGGTACCTGGTCATTGACCGGACGGTTAATATTGTAATAAACTAGTCGGTCTGGTTTTCTTTTTATACATAAATACCTTGATGCCAAATACAAAATGATTTTTTTACGTTCATTTATTTAGTATATAATAATTAAATAAATTGTTGAAATGACACGTTAAAAAAAAGGTCCTGCACGATGTCGACGATTGCGGCCGCAATTTTGATGTGAAACAAAAAGTCGCTATCGTGTTATAGAGTTTTTATAGAGTATCGAGTTATAGAGTTTTTTTTTTAATCTGAAAAGGTCAGGAATTTTTTTCGCTGTAACTTTTTAAATTTTCTCCTCATTCATTTTTTTTCTTTTTTTTCGAAAGAAGCGCGTTGCGGGCCAAACGAAATGCGCGGCCACTTTTCTTCAATGCTCACAGTGTTTGATATGTGACACAGGATATTTGTGATTTTTTCCGATTTTTCAATTCGGGCAGTTATTTTTTGTTTATAAAAAATATTGTGAAGTCGAATAGATCCGAAAAAATCAGAAAAAATTGTCGTGTGCCTTTAAAATATGGTCCATAAATGTAGTATAAATATACTACATATATTACACACACACACATACACACACACATATATATATATATAGTATAAAATATCGTAACATAAAAAATTGCGCATCAAATCGGAGAGTTGGCGGATCAGATCCAGGTCGAATCGGCATGGAATGCCCCATATACTATTGTGGTAATGGCGCAAGAACACCATTAACTTCTACGGCGATTGTGCAATAATTAAAATAATGTGGCCATCTCATCTCGACTTTTATGATCATCTTATACCAAATAGTATAGGAAAGACAACCACTCCAGTGTTTTAGAATATATATTTTAAAAGAACGTACCACTGGATAAAAAAAAATCATTTTAATGTCAACTTCATGAATAATAACCATGTTAGTAAATATAAATGTAAATATTTATTTTTTTCACAATATATTTATTATATGATATATCTATTTTCTTGACTTTTAAAACAGAACGACCGAATGAAAACTGTGGCCACCTTTCCTCGCATTACCCGAAGTATTTCAGGGAAAACATATAATAAACTTACGACTCTGATGAAATTGCCGATCATTTCTGCTAGCTGTGGCGCTCGTGTCGTATGCAGCGGGAGCCGTACACCCGAAGCTATTTGCAAAGTACATACACCGGCTCTTGTTGAGCCGACCGATACAACGTCCTCAAGTGGAAGAGTCTCAAGTATTATTAGATCCCCCGAGGGATTTCTCTTTATTATGCGTAACCCGTGATGTGAAACAGCGATGTGTTGGGCTTCCGGATGTTGGGGGCCGATCTGAAATTATCGAGTTTTAGGAAAGCAGTTATTAGCTTTGAAAGATATTGTATCGAGTGAGTCGCTTCGATTGAGATGCTATGGGTTCTCGTTGAAACAGAAATCGTGAAATATTTGGTTGGAATTGAATTCAGCGGACTTTGGCTGGCGTGACTCGGAGATTCAAGCAGATAAATATGCGGTTTTTTAAGGTAATCCTCTCGATGCGGACTAATAATGTAGCGAAACATGTTTTAATGATGATTTTCCGAGATCTCGAATATATGAGTTCAAATTAATTAATATTAAATAAGCTTATCCAAGTAAACCCAATTAGTCGACAGCTTGTTATAAATTATGACGTAATTGATTAATAATCATTGCGCTGATCCAAGTATTATTTGTTCTCTTATAAGATTTACATGTGGCAACGTTGCATTTTTTTTCTTGCGCATTTTGGGGCGTACTCTGCTGGCGAGGTGTTGCCATGTTTCGGCGCTGTTACGATATTACGTCGTAAATTCTGTATCGCTACTCGGAAATTCATATTAAAATCAATATAACTTATGAAATTGTTCGACAATCGCATTTTTTTGTTGGTCTATTAGATCTTTACGTGTTTGATAAATCTATATCTCATTTTTTGTAAAAACCTCATGGATTTTCTCTTACCTAATTAATTACTCGGTAATTAGGCTTTTTTTACCCAATTAATTACTCGGAAATTAGGTCGATAAGTCACATTAAATTTTCAATAGAATAACTAAATGTACTAAAATTTAAAATATTTTAAAAAGTCATGTAAATCTTATGGATTGACCCACCCCGATAGGACCACCTTAAGTGAAATCGCCAAAAATGTTCAATACTATTTGTACAACGAAAAATACGATCCTTGTATTCGATTCGAAGATTAATATTTAAGAAACATACCGAAATAGGAAATATCCTTGCGAAGTAAAGGGGCCACTGTTTTGCGAGATCAACAACGTTCTTTTTAATCGTTATTTTATGCTGAGTGCTCTGCAGGTTGTCGAGGGTCACTCCATAATTGTCCAGCAGCTTGAGCATGCTCTGACGATCGTCTTTGGTAATCCTGATGTTCGAGGTAGCTAAAACGTCGTAGGCGATCTGACAAAAAACTAGATGAAGGGCGAGAGGACTGACGAGTGCCTCGTTCGGACTGAAAACTTCTTTTTTCACTCTCAATGCCCACGTGACCCGATTGTAGGTAAAATGTGCGCTCGTACTAAGCGGATAAAGCTTCGTATCAACGATCTCCTGAACCTTCTCGATTTCCGGTTTTTCCGCAGGTGGCAACAGGGGGCGCAGGAATTCGGGCCATTCTTCGATTTCGATTCTTTCCATTTTGTCGGTACGATGCGTCGACGCGACACTCGATCGTCGATCGTTCTCGTTATTCAGCTTCTTGAAGCTCTGACGCGCCACGACGAAAGATTCACGCGTATTTGCTACGACTCCGAATTCACGGGACGAGGGCATACCGAAGCTGTCCCGCGATTTTGGTGACAGATCTCTCGTTATTCCGAACGAATCACGTTTAGAATTGGAACTTTCGAACATGTCGCGCGCAAATTTCGGATCAAATATTATATCGCTGTGATCACGACGGGAGTCAAAGTCCAAACTGTGATCGCCCCGTGTCGTACTTCCCATGTCCGTACTGTCTTTGCCATAAAGGTCTTTAGACTTTTGTTCGATCAAACGGTGGGTATTGCTGCTTGCCTCGTTGTAATCGAGATGATGCTCGTGATTTTCTCGCAAATGTTGCTGGGGCACGAGTATATCGCGACTCTGGCTAAACGTGTCGTGCTGATTTTTTGTAAAACTCTCGTTACCGTCAGAGTCCGGAGAGCCGCGGTCTTTGCTGGTGTCACGGATCTTTGGCTCCACCGGGGCTGGAGGACTCCGGGGTTGGGATAACCCGGTCTGGCTGGAAATCGTCCGCACAAAATCTTTCATTAGTACATTGTAAATGTACATTACGCGCAAAGACAAAGCCACCTTAAAAAAGGCACTTTTTACAAGTATTGTCAAACGATCCTTTTGGAACGCATTATTTTGTAAGAAATTCATCTGAATGGAAACATTCATGAAACTCTAAGCCTGTTCGTCTTTAGTTCCAGAAGAATATCGTTTTTCCACTAAAGAGGTATGAATTTTTCACAAGTTTGTCTATTTCGCCCATATAGATTAAAAAGACGGGACCAAAGATTTTGATGATTAGTTTTCGGGTAAGACAAAAAATTGGGAAAACTTGTTAGTAAACTATCCGTTGTATTCCCGTAGGAACTTTGGCCGAGGAAAAATACTATCCTCTATTTGCCTTTAGTGAATCATGATGGATCCTTGTCAAACCATGTACGTAACGTAGGTCGGATTCTGATCCGTCGCTGTGTTTTTTGGAACCTGATGGGGTATTGGCCCAGGAAGAAGCGACAAGCGGACCACGAAAGTAGTCAGGCATAACACGCAACGTCGTAAAATGCTTAAAATGCAATCCACTCGAAGATTTTGCATGACTCATTCTTTTTAACCCCTTAAACAATGCTTCAATATTCTAAAAACAACTCGATTTTATGATAACAAGTCGAATTTAACAAGTCTACAGTTACGTACGATGTTATTCGATATTCTTATAGTTCGTTTTTTATTAAATCACACGTAGCCACATACGTGTCAAAAGCCAGAATGAACCCTGCCGTGTCCTACGTTTCACAGAAAAACCCAAAATATGAGCGGGAGGATTGTATCGAAAATCTACTTTGATTTTATTTCTTTTTACACTATATGGACACGTGTATTACTAAATCATGATAAAAATGTAGACCCATTTCGTCTCCTAATTGCGCACTATATTAGATGCGCTTGACTCGTGACATAGGACATCCCGACCCTTTCTCTCTTCTCTGCGTGAAAAGATTATACATATCCTATACGTCTAACTGGACTCATCTAGCTAATGCGCATTACCAGAAATACTATAATATTTAATCCGAATACTTTTCGGACTAATAAAACACACGTATTCGTCCGATGATTGCACGAGGAGACGCTCCCAATGATAATGTAAAATATTATATTATTTTCCAAATCCGATATATTTTTGAAACTATTTTTGAGACCCGGTCTTCGTTGAACAGTGTGAACGGTATGTATGTTTGCGTGTGATAAAAAATTATCAACTGGAGTTAAATTGCCTATTGTAAAAGTCCAACACCGCTTCACAGATATTTGAGCAACAGTGTTATATTTATGTATGCGATTAATTTTCCTTAATGATCTATTAAAGTATCGTGTGATTCCAAAAGTTAAAGTTCACACATCCGGCTCCCAAAATCCACAATGATCTCTCAAGGCCTCTCAGCTGCGATCCCATATCATTATTGCTCCCGATACCGCACGTATTTTATTTCTTCATGGTAGTAATCTGAGTGAAGCTTTCGCTGCTCGACGTCTGATATTCCTCATATTCTCTGCAATGTAGGCGTACTTTCTTTATACCTCCGAACGTAGTATTGCGAATAATATTTCCGCAGGGCACGTCATCGGTGTGATGTCACATTTTTCAATCTTGGCGAACATACTATATTACTTTAACAGAATTGTATAGATTACTTCGAAATTTTGACAGTGGGTCCACAATTATCTCCTATATAGAAGTAAGCAGATGTTTCTCGATTCGATGTAATTACCTTAGAAACAATTAATAGCCTACTTTTTTTTTAGCAAAAATCGATTTTTTTTTACAATGAAGTACAATTTTTACAAAATTTTATTAAACATAAAATCTACGTATTTCTAAAGCCAATAATGTATGCATTTTTTTGGTTTTCCTTCTGGATCTCATTTTCACACAAAGTTTGTCCGCTACTGGAGGTATTTTTAGAAAAGATTATTTCGAAGATAAGCTCTCTCGTCTCCATCTTGTACAAAAACACGAATAAAAAATATCTATAATTATAAAATATCCTGAATAATTTTTCTAAAAACAATATCTGGTCCTTCTAGAATACTCGCAAACAAGCGAAACAAACTTTGAACTTTGTGCTGCAATTGTTTATAATCTTGTTATTTCTTAATCTAATCAATAATCTGGAAGGGAGAAAAATATCTATATTTGTTCATACCTATTGCTATAGACGCTTCCACCTCTAGAACTGGGGGGTTGCGGTGGTGAAACGGGCGGTGGTGGTGGTACGGGTCTTTCCATTCGTTCGATCTGTGTTTTGACGACTTGAGCCTGGGTCATCATATCGGTAGTGCCTTTTGATGTAACGCTCTGAATGTCGTCTGCAGCAGAGGCGTAATCGTCCCATCTTCCGGCTAATTGTTGTTCCAATAATAATTTCCTATTGTCCTCGAGTCTCTTTACTTTGCCGTCCTCACGCGGCAAGGCTGGCTTTTCTGTTGTTTTAGTTGATCTGACACTGTGATTTGCAGTTACTTTCTCCAAACGCTGTCGCATTTCGGAGCTTAGTTTCAATTTTCCAATACTACCCGGTGACGGCCTGTGAACACCGATCTCAAATCCGGACCTAGAGGACCAGGACATTTTTTTATTTCCTTAATACATCATTTAAATTTTAATTTATTTTAATTTATTGCACTTTATCCGAATAATATATAAATAAAAAAGCCGTATTCCGAAGAAAGTATGTTTTTTTAGGTGCTTGTGTGGCTCAGCAACTCAAATTCGAAAAAATTTTCACGACCGCAGCTTAGAGAGTTGAATGATGATTTGGGTCTTTGCTGTAATTACACTATGTAGATAACTTCGGTGATTAGAAACGAGCATACAGCCGAAAAACTACAAGGTCCACGTCAAACCATTAAGTACACAGAGAAATAAAATGACAACGAAAACAAATAATGAAATTCCAAATAGACGTGGGTACTAATGGAAGAGGGAGAGAACGGCGAACGACGATTAAACGATTCGGCATGTAAGGATTTTAAACACAGGGATGGTAAGCATTTATTTCAGTCAGTATTTTTTGTGAGGATTTCTAGAAACCTTCGAAATAGGCAAAATGTATAATAAAGGAATTGAATTTTTATAAAGTACATAAAGTGGAGACAGTTTGTAAAAAATGTGTTATCACTTTTCGTACAAGCTTGCTCCGAACGTGATGAGCATGGAGTTTTAACGCTACAAAAAGTTTATCTAGGATGTTCAACGACAAGTGCAATCAGTAAGCAATGTGTGCTCTTTGGAAAATGTCCTTTGAATCGTTAATATCGGATGCATGAACATTACATAACATTTCCAATTTTTGAACATAACATAACATTTTAAATTTTTGTTTCCTTAATCGATGTTGCTCGATGGGTACAAGTCATACCCACCGTTATTAATAACTCTTTACTTACGTATTTCTCCATTTTTTGTTAATCAATTGTTTCTTCCTATAAAAGTCGAGAAATTTTGTAATGTTATCGGGACACTCACTTGGATTTCTTTTTTTTCTTATCGCCTTCGTCCTTCAAGCCTCCGTTATCGTGTTTCGTTGCATGGATCTCTCTTTCCTCATTGCTGCCATGCTCAATTTCAAATTCTTCCCAATCGACGCTACCTTCTGTGTTGCGCTCATCAATAGACTGATTGTACTCCTGATACTGTGGGGTTATTTTTCTCTGCTGATGATGCTGTCGCATTTTGAATTCCATGAAAGTATCCTGAGTCGGAGTTTCATTTGTGTCGCTAGGCGGTGGCCATCTCCATTTACCGATTCTGACGGTTTTGGCCCGTCCGTAAGGATCCAAAAATGGTCGAGATTCGGAGGGATCGTGGGATTCGAGAGGTGGGGGCATGGGAGGTGGCGGCGGTACACCTTTTCCATTGAAAATCACGTCATTGGTATGATTATCGAAGCTGCTTTTACGATTCTTCAATTCGCTAAGAACGTTCGTAAAGTTAGTGGCAACGTTGGTCCTGCCAGTGCCCGTTCTCTTCGGTTCACCGGCGTTAGTCGAAGTTTTTCTCTCAACGGGCTTTCTCTCGGTGCTTATCTTTCGGCCGTACTCCGCGCTCGTTTTTCTTCCTGAATCGAGGCTCATTCGAGGCGGGCTTTGAGATCGGTGAACCTGAGCTTTAACCGTCACAACTTCCTGCCTTGAGCTCGCCGGTGTTGAAGACTGAATCGGTGAGTTTGCGATTGGTTCGCTATCGGCAAATCCTGAGGTCGTCTGTCCCCCATTTTGGGGGTTCTGGACGAGAAGTTGCTGGAGGGCTTGATTCTGGGCCAAAAGTTGTTGCTGTATCTGCATATTCTGAGCCATAGCACTCTGAAGAAAGGCGCGCTGAAGATTTTGCTGATATACCGCCATGTCGTTGCCCTGATTAGTCGACGCGTTTTGATATTGCGGCAGATTCATACCCTGCATGTTGTAAATAGGAATCGGCATAAAACCCGAGCCCATGTTCAAACTCGGATTTTGGGCTGTTGGTAATGGCTGTTGGGGATTGAACATGGGCATCATCATGGGCGGTGACATTATACCAGGCGACAGAGGACTGAAGTTGAATGCAGTGTTTTGATTCGGGATATCCATGTTTCCGCCTCCTTTTATCTTACTGGATATTTCGTGAGCTGTGATGTTCCTTTGAAGCTCACAATTCCCAATAACAGAATTTAAAAAGTCATCGAGAGACTCCTGCGAGAGCCTCGCGTCCCTGCAAGATACATCCAAAGAACCATCCATATTTGCTGCTTTCCGCTTCAAGACCTCTTTACGTTCGGTTCCTTTCGTTTCGACACTTATCACCGGAGAGTTTGGACAATCCTCTCGACCGAATGTTTGGGGAACAGAACTCAAAGACTCATCGGAACTGGTCCCGCTGCTTTTACATCCGGAACGTGACTCGGCGCGCAGCTTTCCGGTTCCTTTAATGCTAGCCGCGAGACTTCTGGCATCCGACAGTTCGTCCAAGTTACAATCCAAAACTGGCATGAACAGTTCGTCCAAAAATTGATCAACATCGGATGCCTGACTCGGTACTCTCACCCTTCTAACGTGAGACGCTAGAGATGGTGCCTCACTCGTGTCTGACATGGCTGACGATTTGACACCGTACTCGCTCTTCTCGATGTAAGCGCGACTCGATTGGCTACCCGGAAGTGCTCTTTTACCTGTTGGTACAATGTTCAATTCTTTATCAATCGGTATGTCTACGAGCTCGGCAAGCATCGAATCGACGCAAGGTCTACTTAGACGTTTGAAAACTTTCTTTACCTGGGTACTGGGACTTGATAAATCTCGTCTGCGATCTCACATAACTATTCTTATCCTCCTCCGATCGACCGGTCTGACTGACCGATTGTATATCCGGATACTCGAAGTCAATCGTCAAATCCTCCTCTTCCGCTATGTTCGGCTCTGTTGTTCTCGTTATTCTACTATATTTTCTCTCCTGTGTTACTTCAATGTTGCTCATGTATTCGACATTGGTGACCGCGTTTGCTTCCCCGATTCTTTCAAGACTGTGATATCTTTCGTTCAATTTCGACGAGGAAAGACCCAGATTAGCCAGTTTACTTGGTGACTGTTGAACGACTTCTTGTTGCAACAGATTGTCCAAACTCCGACTACGCTGCTTTTCCTTGTCGAAATAACGATCGTTGAGTGCTGACTGTCGAGACAGTCCCATTTCACCGGTTGACTCGAGCACTGGTTCATGCGACTGCTTTCTCGGCTAGAAGTCATGATGAAATAATATCAAACAAACGTCAACAATACAGGGTAATTCAAGGATCAATTAACCCTGTATTGGGCCATACCGGAGACATGGCTCACCGAAATATTTTCAACTTTCACTAAAAAAATACAGGGCATTTTATCGTCGGCACTTGCAACAAAAAAAATCAGAAATTGAGTAATTTGCTATTCACGTCGCATATCGAATAGTACAGGACAAATGACCACCCCAGTATTGAAGAATATATCTTTTTAAGTGAGGCTAACACAACATTTTTGGTATTATTTCATGTTCAATGCTATTAAAAATAACGATATAACTCAAAAATATAGATATTTGTGTTATTTAACGGCCTTTAAAGTAGGACCTCCCAGAAAAAATTATGGCCACCTCTCGTCAAATGACTGTATACTTGATTTCTATTGTTTTTCATTTCGATTATGAGCACGGAGAAACTTCCTTTTTTTTGTATATCCTATGTGTCTACTGTTCAAACAATATAAGGTATATTGTTGTAAACCCAAAAATCTCCTATTTTTTATCTGAAAGAAATACTTTAAATCGGCGATTACTCGCACTCTGACTCTGTGAATGAGCACTGCTAACGAACTGTTCGTCATAAAGAGCTTTTTTTATTCGAACACTGAAAGACCAATAAATAATGTAACAACCTTGTATATTATATCGAATATATCGTTGTGAATAATGCGAATGAACAAAGCATGACAAATGATTTTAGTATTTCTTAATAACAATGTTTAAAATATCTGTATGTAGAGTCCTAGGGTTAAATTGGTAGATGCAAGGGTTCGACTATTTTTATTTTTATTTAATGTTTTTCTCATCGAAATGTTATCGAGAACTGGATGAAATGGTGACGGTAAATGGGGAGGGGGGAGTCAGAAAAATGATAAATGGAACTACTAACTGGCGATGGTTTCGCGATTGGTGGCTGCGGCGGAGGTACAGCCGGTCTTCTAGGCGACTGAATTTCCGGTTCCACAGGCTTGTCTATGATAACCTTGGGCGCCGTTTTCCTCTCAACGGGTTGGAAGGTCTTGAGCACTGGCAGCTCTAGGTCATGCTCCAATTCGCGTCCGGCTTGAGCATGCTGAACAGCAATAAATATTCACCGCTTTATACAAGAGCCGTATTTTTATGTACTCATTACCAGCAAGTACAAATTTCTAGAGACGTTGGCGTCGTAAAACGTGTGACTGGGGACTGTTTACTAGTTAGTACTTTCCGTCCTAGCGTGTCTACTCTACCAAAGAAGCATGAGTGCGGTCTGCCAGTAGCTGTACTCGTACTCCTCTATACTCGCAATGAAGCTTCATGTAATATTCCCATGGACGAGTATCTGGCTACTTAACAATGGAGCTTTCCCTACGGTTTTTAGACCATTCCCGACTCTCACAGTTCACGTACGACATTGCCAGCTATTGTTACGCTTTTTTAGACTTTGTACGCACATATATCCCATCATCTCCCCATAGCATTTAATTTCTTTCGAATTGTTCCTCCGATGTCTATGAAAGTTATTTGCTTTAAGTAGCTTTTATTAGATCTACGGAATAGTAAAGATAATTAACAAAAAATGAAAATGAATATTTGGAAACTAATGAAAAGATTGCTCTACCAAGTGCGAATGCTCATAAACAAAAATTCCCATTTCTTGCCAGTCTACGAATATGTTACGACAAATCTCTCGTATTTTTTCCCGCGGCTTGAGCATTGTATGCTAGCTTCAGTTGTGCGCGAGCATAGTATCGTTTTATTTGCATGCGATTAAGTGATATTGTCATTATCTTCATGACAAATCAGGGCGTCAATTACAATGTGGTGAAACTTCCGAATAATCGATCAAGAGTCATGCGGCATGAAAAAGTTGTAGAAACGGCCTTGGATGAATTCTCTAAACTGGATGGCCAATCCGAGAAATGTTGAGGAGAAAAGTAACAGTCTAAATAATAAGTGGTGATCGGTATAACTCGTTTAGCAACTGATAGCAGGGTCTCGTGTGTAAGACCGGAGTCGGCAAGGTTATTGAAAGAAATACGGACCTCTTTTTTCTTAATCGGTGGGAAGCTGTTCTTGCGTTGTTCGAGGAACATGTGTTTTGCAGCGGGAAAGGCTGGTGCCAGTTCCATTTCGGAAATAAGATCGAGGCAATAGTCAAACCCATTGGTTTCGGTGACAATGGCATCCGGTGTGTCCAATTGATTCCACAGTGTGATCGTCCAGCCGGAATTTTCAACTCCGTGATTGTGAACAGCGAGATTGGCAAGTTCCTCACAAGTTGTCCAGGAATCAACAGCGCAAGTGGTACTTTCGCCATCGTAAAAGCCCACACTGAGCGCCATATTGACGCGATTTCTGTTTGCACGCCATTCAAGAACACAGGGTGGATAGGTTCGCGGCACGTGATAATTGCTCGGTTGATTGTTACTCATAATGCGGTGTATCGTTCTTTCACCCTGAAGCAGTTTATGCTGGCAGTATGCCTTGTAACCGTCGTAAGCGTGGTCCGAAACGTATTTGAGAAGATACTTGAAAAGCGTTGAGCTCGGTTGAAACGATGATAAACAGTTTGCCAATAATAGCCAGCCCCTCTCTTTGTTACCATCGTTGTCATTCTTCCATGTTTGATTTGCCAACTGACAGAGTATCTCGTCCCGCAACTTTTCATTAACGATCCCTTTATTGACGATATAATCTCCCAGTGCTTGCTCTCTTTTTCCACTCAAATTATTCTCGTTCATGAAGCGCAATATCATCTTGAATATCATAAAAGAATCCGTGTAATCTTGGTCCCGCGCTTTCGCGAGGAATGGCGTCTTTATTGGCTCTCTCTTCATTCCGAATATGTGACTTTTAAAGTATATATTGGTGAACTTTGAAAATTGGTGCTGATCAATGTCCGCTGGTAAATTGTATTTATGTGGCATTGGCACCACCGCACCAACGACCTTGAGCAAATTTCGCTCCGTGTGAGTCGGCTGCCAATCTAAGTAATTTCGATATTTATTATATACGTGCACGGTACAGATTAAACAGAAATTGGTTGTCACTGGCATAATTCTTTTTTCTTTTTTATATACGGCTTTCAATCGCGACAATAATAGCATTTCTGTTTACCGTTATTTTATGGGCATTAAGCGACGACCGCTTGATACTGATTTTGTTGAATCGATGATTATCATTTAAAGATGAGTGAACCTTGTCAAATGTGATGAATACAACTGATAATCATTTTTTATAAATCGTTTAAAAGCAAATTGTTAAAAATCATAGAATAACAAATATAATGCTGTACGGAAATGATAAAAGTTTTAATTCAATTTAAAAGTGCAAACTGAGTTCTGAGCAAAATATAAACTTTTTTATTTATGTTAGCGCTTATTCGATAGAAAATCGAGACTTTCAACTGCCAAATTAAAAATTGTACGATAGCAAACCGATTGAAGTAACAAATGAAGCTTACCATCCAGTTTACTATAAATAAAAGCCAATTCAGCTGGTATTTCGAGATGATTCACACCAGCCACCGCTCTTGAAGCCCTTTCCTGCTCTTCTCTTTGCTGTTTCGCCCTTGCTCTTTCGCGACTCGCTCTCTCGATCTCAGCTCTCTTTGTCATTTCTTCTTTGAGGACTTTGAATTTCTCTCTCTCTTTTTTACCGCGATACATTTTCTGCGCCATCAGGACACCTCTTTTTAGTTCCCGGAATTTATTTCGATTCCGATAGCCTCGATAGACAGCCTGTATCAATATCGTGCTTCGTGCGATATTCAGGAATCTACGGCGGGCGAGAAAGCCTCGCGTGTACCTAGATAACAATCATCCGTCAATTAGTTTCCCGGCATAGACGAAAGACAGCAAAATTTGTGAGGAGATATCCCTAATTTATTTTTATTTTATTTTTCCTTATTTAATCTCCCCAACAACCGAGCGAAACTAATAAATTTTGGCTTATTTTGTCAACAAGCTGGACAACAAGGATTCACTACCGTTGCACAGTTATAGCTGCCCTCTCAAGGATAAGTGCTCTGTTATACTCGAGATTTCGTTCCAACGACTCTCGGAGAAAGACCCTGGTCAATCCCAATTGGTATTGCTCCTGAGAATCCGGGGTTGTAGCCTTGGCCAGAATTATCCGACAAAGCTCTTTGTTCGGTGCGCTCCTTGGTAAATGATTGGGTATCAGGTAACGATAGCGATCGACGAAGTGACCAAATTGAAGTCTCACGGGATATCCGGTCTTTCGTATGCATATCGTCTCGAGCATGCCGGTGTAACGAAGCTGTTCGAGAACGCATGGCATATCGAATTTCATCGGCGCTTTGTCCGTATTCGGTTTTATACAGCGTACAAACCAAGGATTGCATCTATTGGGATAAAAATATGTATTTATACAAGGTTTCTTTCATTTCGAACATCAATTTTTTTTGATCGAATTGCTCGTTCGCTTTGAACATTGCTTTGAAATCATTTCGTCTTTGGAATGGGAAACAGTGAAACGATGCTTTTTCAACACGTACTTTTGAAATTTCTAAAGGGCACAGTGATTTTTTGAAAAATTAATCGGTAGGACTTATGAGTCAAGCGTTTTGATCCTTCCACGAGTTACAACTTACTGTGACATCGAGTCGAGGAGTTGTTGAAGACTGTCATGAAATCTAGCCGAAACGGTCGGTGTTCTCGGTTTCATAGTAACGAACCTTCCATTTGGTTTGTTGACGGTCTTGTTCGACTCGTGAGTTGTTCTTACGTGTTGAAACATTTTACTGACCATTTGCATTTTGCTGCTTATAAGCAATTCAACGACATCCGACCTCAGGGTGTCGCGATTCTTGTCGAGAAAACCTTCAACGTTGTACCAAACTTGGCCCGCGTAATGTTTTATGGCGAATTCGGCCGAATTCATTCTCGGCCTTGAATACAATTCGCTCAGAGCGTGATTATAATGACACTTCTCGAGGAACGAAAGATCGGTGGCTTTGGGAAAATTACTCTCGTCGTCAAGAAGATGGAGAATGCCAACGGGTTTTTTCGCTATCAGATGGATAACCGGAAGATTATCCTATTTTTTTTTCATATGCATGAAAGAGAAAAGAACAGTGACAAACCCGGTTGTAATCAGTTTTCACCAGATAAACGGCGTACTCTATCAATGTCTGTCTAAAATCAGTACTCACCGTGTAATTAATCGTCGTCCAATCGATTTTCTCCTTGGCATATTCTTGCTGCTCAAGCTTGAATATGTGCTTGTTGAAGTAGAAGTGTAGATTTTCATTTGCATAATTAATGCAAAGTTGTTCGAAACTGTTTTCCGCAAAATTCTCAAAACCGAATATATCAAGGATTGAGATTGCTGCTGTCTGTTTGGTGCCCTTATAAACAATATGGTTGACGCGCGCAACCAGCCAGGAAAATAAGGAGCTGTATAGAGCTTTGGCAAAGGCATCTCGAGCATCGAGGGCTTGGTCGATGTTCAAAGCTGTGAGAACTCGTTCGTTTCTTGCTTCCTAATGATTTATCGATATATTCAGAGATGAAAAATGGTGCAACGATGAAACCAACACCGCAACAGAATACGCGCAAACGAGTTATTCGAATAATTTCTTTTATGAATTAATTGTTGTGTACATTATTTTTTAACGATAACTTTATTATTCAGAGTATTCGAATTTTTTGTTATATTCATTTGTAAGAACAAAATATTAAAAACTCACGGTAGTTTTAGTCGTGAGGGCCCTGATGATACCATCAGCGTTTATTTGAAGCAAATGGGCCGCCCAGCGTATTTCAGCATCGGAGCCAACCTCAACTCCCTCCTGGCCGTGTCTCATTTGTTTACGATGAAAATAAACATTCCCAAGGTGGAGAACGCTGCTCAGTATCTTGAATATCGTATCCTGTTCCTCTGACGTAAAGCCCAATACTTGCATCGCCGATAGCAACGCCTTAAAGTCCTCGGTATCGTTTTTACCGTCGATCTCGCAGTTCCCACCTTGATTCAGATAAAAATACTTGTCCGGAGTCAAAAGACCATACTTGTCTCTCAGCTGTTGGTCGAGTCCGGCTAGAAGTTCGTAGAATACGTGATAGTTTCTCTCCTCGGCTGCCTGCGTGACTATACGACTTTTCTCGAGCAAATACTGCGTTACGCGTCCACCAACTATAACTCCGCTGTGGCAGAATAAAAATAAGGTTTATATAAAATAACATTTTACCTCACGTTTTTACTTAGACGAACGCAAAGCCGATTGCCTTGAGAAAAATATGTGCCGTGCGTTTTTAATTTAACTTCTCGATATCGTTATTTCAATATTTCTTAATTTTTTTTATTTCCATTTACTCTTAATTAATATTATTTTTACTGAATTGATAGATTTTTGTCTCGGCTTACTCTCTAAAATGGACCTCAAGATATTTTCCAAATCTACTGCTGTTATCGTTCCTTGGGGTTTTTGCGTTTCCGAAACTCTCGAGTAAGGGCGCGGCCTCCAGTATTTGTTCCGTTACGAGGTTGCTTGGTGCACGATTAACGGCAGCAAGATATTGCATTACGAGTTTCGTCGATTCGGTTTTTCCTGATCCCGATTCGCCAGATATGACAACCACTTGATTGGCACTTGAATTATTGGCGGCTGATACTTGGCTGTACGCCGATGATCCAACGGCGAAGAGGTGTCTATTTATTCGAAACAAAACATGTAGGCTTTTAGACGCTTCCGGCATTAAAAAACAGAGGTCCGCGGTAAAAGTAAGTTGAACGCATGGTCTATGATCATTATATTATATCAGTTTTTCATGAAAGATAAAGTCTTACGGTGGCAAGGTTCCAAGTATTCGTCCCTCGTACAATTTCACCTGATCGAGACCGTAGATATCGAACATTTTGTAGGGATTGACGGCGACGAGAATACTTCCGGTATAAGTCTATTGAACGTGAATATGGAAAATAAATAATTCACTTTCGAAATCATTCCGTTTATTATTTCACGAAGGGTGCATTTTTAAAAAACAATCAAACTTACGTAAATGAGCTCCTTGTCATAGCGAATTTTCAAATTCCATAGCAGCGAAGCTTCGTTCAAGTCACTGCAAATTATACGACATCCAGTTTGGATTAATCAATTTACTTGATCATAATTAATTTGCAGAACTGGTAGAAATCGCAATTAGTCATTGAGGATGATTGGCTTGGCTAGGGTAATGATTATTTTGAGACACATACTTAATCTGTATCATATCTTCCACTCCATTCTGTCCAAGATCCTGTCTCGGTTTGACTCCATTGAGATTCGTCAGTGTAAAAGTTTGAGGCTGCAATTTCAAGCAAACGAACTGTTGTTGAACGCACAGATATATTTAGTTGAGCGAGTTTCGACGAGGAAATAAGAATTTTATGAAACTACATTCGTTTAATGTTCTTATATAATCTGTATACGGAATTACGTGAGCTTCCGGGGCTATCTTTTTTTATCGTTAATAAAATATATATTCTCTAAAGCGCAATTATCGAGAATTAAACATAAATAGTAGCGTATATACAACTCGAAAGTACTTCAATTTCACTTCTTTAACGTGAAATAACGTTACGTGCGGAAACTTTACGATCGTTCACAATACGACTGGAATTCTCAAAAACAGTAATATTTATTCCGATCTCTGCTTCCACAGTCCTCGTGGCATGCACTTTTATCATAATTGCATTCACGTTGCACTACCTTAGTGTAAAACTACTACCTAATATATACACACACACACACAGATATATATTAGGGTAGTCCTTATTTTTGGTAATTTCGAATTTTACTGCTCGAACCGCAAAAAAGTTACTTAAGGAAATAAATAGAATCCACCGTTACAAAAAATAAAATAAAATAAATTTTTTTC
Source organism: Ophioninae sp. A BG-2022a (assembly GCA_030523105.1). Lineage (NCBI taxonomy): Eukaryota > Metazoa > Arthropoda > Insecta > Hymenoptera > Ichneumonidae > Ophioninae sp. A BG-2022a. The sequence goes on along the minus strand of JAPYZI010000329.1, from coordinate 26,624 downwards.
AATCGGAGTTATGTTATTTAGTGATGACAATGTTGAATGCCCTGTAGTAAATTTAATTTTTCTGTTTCGTTTCGCCGGAATTTATTTATCACCTTTTTTCAAGCAGTTCAAAGCATATTTTATGTTAACTAAGCGGTTGATCCAAAATTTCTGCCACTAAAAATCTCTTATTTTTTCTGAAATACCTATACTTATAATAGAGACGCTCACTAAGTATCAAATTTTTCGGAGCAATATTAAATTAGACAAAAAAATATACCGCAACTGGTCCATACATATGCCCATGTTAATTAAATAGAAAAATTCACTACGTTAGCGGCACCTTTCACAATTGACTCACTGGCTGCGCCTTTTACGTATTTCTTTTTATATACATTTGCAGCCTTTTTGGCCGTTTCGAGCAGCGAAATTAAATTCGAAATTATCAAAAAAAAGGACCATATATATATATATTTATATATATACACGAACAATAATATTGCAGGTGCTGACAGTCCGGTTCAGGATGGTTCGGGATAATAAAATAGAAATCTCGATAAAACTGTTATAATTTGCATAATATTTATACTATTTTAAACTCACGAAAGACTCTAGCTAAGGTAATAGGACTTAGATTACCAAGTCTCGCATTCCAGTTGTGTATAACAGTAAATATATAAAATAAAATGATATGGGGTTTGATATTTTCGTCTGAATATTACTAAAAGATCACCGACGTCGTTGGATTGGCGGTCGGAGCTTGAGGTCGTCGATTCCTGACGTTAAGTCGTGCCACACATCGCTGATATTGAGAATAGTTACCGCTTGATCGTGCTGTGACTGGCGCATTAACCGGTGAGCGGAAGGCTAATGCTTCTGAGGGCTTAGTACATATGCGTTAAATGAAAACGTTTGTACACCATCGCATAGAGAAAATACAAGGCCGTCTATACTATGGTCATAATGAAGAGGTTAACAGAAGCTTCGACGAAAAGAAAAACGGTGGTGGAAAAGTTGATAACAATAGAAAAAACTGGGCAAGTGCGAGTCGGACTCGCGCACGAAGGGTTCCGTACCGTCCGTAGCAAAAAAACGGTAAAAAATGGTGTGTTTTGTATGGGAGCAATATTTATTTAATTTTATCAATATTTATTTAATTTTAATTTTATTATTTATTATCAAAGTAAAAATACAACTGAGTATTTTGTGAATATTTCAAGCGCCTACCTCTTGCCGTTATTTGATATCGAGCGAAAAAAGGACAAAAAATGCGTTTCTTGTATGACAGCCCCCCTTAAATATTCATTTTTTTTGGTTTTTAATGTTTGTTGTTATAGCGGCAACAGAAATACATAATCTGTGAAAATTTCAGCTGTCTATTTATAAGCGGTTCTTGAGATACAGCCTGGAGACAGACAGCAAAGTCTTAGTAATAGGGTCCCGTTTTTACCCTTTGGGTACGGAACCCTAAAAAGGAGATGTAGCAAGTCCGCAAGCTCGTACACAGAATAAAAGGCATTTTAAAAAAATAGTGAAGAACCGTGTCATCAACGAGATCCAACTGAGCAATGTTCGTAAGGTTTAAAGTTGTGCACCAATCATTTATAGTTCTTTTAAATCGAGAATGATCAATTCTCAGTTCCTCACTTGATTGTTATTGATATTATAATCTTTCAGTAATATTCGATAATGCTCAATTCTCAGTTCCTCACTTGATTGTTATTGATAACATGATCTTTCAGTAATATTCGATAATGCTCAATTCTCAGTTCCTCACTTGATAGTTATCGATAACATGATCTTTCAGTAATATACAGACAAAAAATCGAACTCTAAAATACCCGCATATACATTGTAAGATACATGAAACTTTTTTGGTCTTAAGTTGGAGATTTTTATAAGTTTCAATGAAGTACGAATATCGTAACAACTATCGCGGTTTTACTGACATCGTAAAGGATGAATCATCATGAGATGGCCAGTAATATTAACGCTCGTTTTTGGCATACCTGGTATAGACACATCCACTCTTATAAGTAAAAATTCCAACACTCGGATTTTTGTGGCGGTTCTATACTCGCAAATTGTTTATTAATTTTATTAACGGCATTTTTTCTGTGCAGATTTCATTATCCACGTGTCGAACATTCTAATCGTTTGTTTATAATTGATTCGACACATAATGTATTTAAAAAATGTTTCGGAAAACATCAGGAAGAGCGGATGAGGAAGAAATAGCTGGAGTGAGATACGGCAGCCGGATGCAATGGCCTATCCGAGTCCGTACAACTAAGTAAATACCAGTTCGCACTACCATTGCACTTCGATTATATGATATATTTATATTCGTACCGATTTCTTTTGAAGATTTCAGAATTTCAGAATTTTTCAGTTCGCCTAAGAAAAAAATTTTCCAGATGCGAGACATCGTTTTTCGCGAGCGGGAGGCTGACAAAGGTGCGTTAAAAAATGTTTTTCATTTACTAAACATAAGTATACGCGAAAATTGATTTAAAAAATTGTAGAGTACTGCTTTGCAAGTCCGCCTTATCATACCGCTGTAGCGAGACGAGAAAAGAGTCGCGGCGAATCACGCGCAAGAAGCGTGAACGCGAGAGAGACTAGGCTCGTCCGTTTCGTCGTCGAGTCTCTTAAGGAGCGGAGAGAAAAATTGTCGAGTCGTTGCGTGCGCTTCGACTACGAGTCTTTCCGTCTCGCGTTGCTTTGCCGCTTTGCTTACTTTTCTGTCCTTTCTTTTCCTGCGCGTCTCTTTTCTCGCTTCATTAATCTTCGCGAACCGTGACGCGTATTAGAAAATAGAATTATCTCTTATGGAGCACGTGGCGTGTTGGACTCGTGCTGTATTACCCCGTTCTTTTACAACCCTTTCTCCCGTGTTGAAGTATCTAACAATTACTCCAATATAAATGAGAGTACCGTCATCTCAATAAACGAGCAATCCGTGTTTTATCGATAATTTCGTTCCGTATAAAATAACATATTCTTTCCTTCTTATAAGGCTTTTGTATGAGACGTTCAAAACGGATCGTTAAAGGAAAAGTAAACCTTCATGAGTGCTATTGAGTTATTCTCGTTCCATAAAAACGATGGAAATAAAGCTCTACGTAATCCGTAAACTGAGACAAGTGCAATGGGAAGAGTTGGGTTCGGAGAAAAGGATACACGGACTCGACGAAACTTTCGCGGAAGTAACGAGCTGGTAGTTGACGTAATTTCTCTTAGTGCGCAATAGGTATTTCGATAACGCCGACATATCCCGTGTAGGTACGCGTTTGAGGATCAAACTTTTCGTGAAATATACAGGGTGTCCCAGGTAAGAACGTCATCCCTGAAATGGGGAATAGGAGATAAAATTCTTAGTCGATTGATATAAGTACGTATGGGTCCCGGACCAACTTCTGAAATGTTATTTATTTTTTACGGCAGCCAATGAGGCGCGCCCGCTGTGCGAGCCTACATCGGTGAGCGACACGCACGTGCGGTAGTGTCTGGCGGGGCGGTACCTTCACCAAGCGGATACTCCTGCTCGTCAGTGTGCGTTTGCATGTGGTAGTGTGCGACGGAGAAGGCACCATCGATGTGTGCGTTTCATAGCAGATGTAATTGTTCTTCGTTTTGGTTTGTTGTTTTTTGTGTTTCTTTAGGCCTCGATGGTACGCGCTGTCGGTGCTTCTATCTATCCCCGTCCTTCTGTCTCTACAAAATGTGTTCGAACAAGTTTGTTACAATGTTATACATTTAATTTGCCTCAAATGTATTGTTAACCACAGAAAATGAATATCAATAAGTTGTAATAAATAATAGTAAGTAATAAAGAATAATTTAAATGAAATCGGTTAAACCCTCAGCGATAACGTTGTCGCGATTTATTCACATTTAGCCCAAATGAAATGTAAAACATTGCATAACATGTATAATAAATGGAATGTATAACATTGTTCGAATATATTTTGTGAGACAGAAGGAAGGGGACAGATAAAAACACCGACAGCGCGTACCATCGCCCCTTAAAAAGAAAACAACAAACCAAAACGAAGAACAATTAAATTTGCTATGACGCGCACACACCGATGGTGCCGCCTCTGTCACACACTAACACGAACAAGCGCACACCAACGAGTAGGAGAATCCGCTTGGTGCAGGTACAACCCTACCGGGCACTACCACACGTACGTGTCGCTCACCGATGTAGACTCGCACAGCGGGCGCGCCTCATTGGCTGCCGTAAAAAATTAATAACAATTCAGGGGTTGATCCCATACATGCTTAGATCAATCGATGCGGCATTTTGCCCCCAATCCCCCATTTCAGGGACGACGTTCTTACGTGGAACACTCTGCGTGCCGTGCAGAAATTTTGGTGGGGATCCCATTCGATTCCTATATTCCTTCCCAATCCCTGATGGAGATCCAATGGGACATCGCATTGGGTCCCCATACGGAAACGTCACGCTCGTACGTCTGATTTCTATAGGGAATCCCGATTCGATTCCAATCCGGATTCCCAATCAGAATCCTATGTAAAAAGCATACGCTGAGGAAAAAAATCAGTTTACAGTATTCTTAATATTTCATTTTTTTTCACAATTGTCTACAAAAATATTTTACAATTGTTTCGAAGTATTTAATGGTTTTCGCGGTTCTGCAATAATTATCCGTGAAAAAACTGTGTTGAACTACGACCTAACGCTTGCACGCTAACCATTTTGTTATTGATTAATTGCGATTTTCTTATGCAGAGAAGGGAATATATGTGCATTGCACACGGTTGGGGTTCAATATGGCTTGGCGGCTTGTTTGGTTGGTTTGAAGTTTAGGATGACTTGCGTTTTATAAATATTTTTCTATCCATCTCTTCTGTTTCATTAAAATGACATCGCCATATAATACTAAATTGAACTTTGATTGAAAAATATGATTTATTTGGTTTTAGAGGAAAACTTTACTTCACGTAAACAAAATTATTGTTCAATAGATTGAGAAAAATAATTGTACTAAAGAGTAACTAATTACACTTGTTTGTATTGACGAAGCCTTCTTTCAAATCGTGACCAATCTTTTAGTTCAAGACATAAAATATTCTTTTAATGCGATGAAACCATTCGCTTGACTGGATTCTTGAATTCAAGTTGACATATTGTTATAGCAAATACATATCTACAAAATAAAACAAAATTGTCGTAGCTTATCGAACAAAATCAGTTTGTAGACCACGTTTTGTAAATCTAATTGATAGTTAAGTGGTGTGAATTATAACTTATTTACCATGTATGAACAACTGTTAAAACAACAAAATTTCGAGAGCCCAATATCCATTTTGAACATTCAACGATTTTTTTTCCCAGTGTATATGTTATGTTTTAATACGCCGCAAACAGCGAGGGATCCGATTGGAACCGAATGGGAAATTCTCATCTGCGATATCCCTAACAAATCCTTAAAAAATCCCTAAAAATTCCCTATGAAGATATGGGTACATTTTAAAACTCTACAATGGAATTTGCGTACAAAATCATGAACGGACACATTTTTAGATGTCTCTAAAACATTCTATTTCGGGTGAAAAAATGTGAAATGAATTCATGAGGATTCGAATGTGGACTCCCCAATTGGGGTGTCCCCACCGAATCCCTATAGGGATTCGTTTGGGGTCTGCGCAACAAATTTCTGCACGGGATATTATATTGCAGCTTTCACGAACCTGACACTTTAACGCTTCATGTAACGTTGCATTCGATAATTTGTAAAATATCCATTCTCAACCGAGACATACGTAAAAACATAAATTATTATTGAGGGTGTTCGGAAGTTCGATACATGCGTTTTAAAAAATACTAGGAGAGCTCATGAACACTGCTTGAAAATGATTAGCTTTTTAATAATTGAAGATTTAATGATGATTATTAAAGGATCCATTTGAAAAAAAATTACGTTATTCTAATAAGATTGTATGTATTTTCTGACAGTTGATCAATAATTAACTTATTTGAGATACGGGATAAATTACAAATGCTTTCAATTTTTATATTATGTATGTAATATAACACGCCATGATGAAAATAGAAGTAAGTTTTATCCACAGAAGTAATAATTATTTAAAAAGAACGAATTTTACATAGACGAGTAAATAAATGTTCAAAAACTTCCTCATCTTAATAGCTTTTCAAAATCGTACAGGTATACATGCTAAAAAATGAGATTTCTAAATAATGAAACAATATCATAAATATCGTTTTCAGGAGAAGCTCTGAGCTCCAATTACCTGGCACGATTTTGGCTTGACGACTTCGGGGTGCGTTTCAGTAAGAATTAAATAACCGAATCTTTAAATTTTGAATATTATAATGGACATTCATTAAATACAGATCCTAGAATAAACGGAAGATTAAAGGATAAAAAGCTCGGATACTATTGGTTTTCATACAGTATACTATAAGACCTTATTTACTGCGTATGAGCTCTACTTTTACTTACTAGGAGAAATGTATTAAATTTTCAGACATCCTGTATACATAGAAAAAAAAATATCATTGCACTTTATTATCCATAACTGAAAAAATGATTCGATAATATGTTGAATATACTTTTTGATACATTTTTGATGATGAAGCCTGCAGTTACTTCGTGAGCGGAATCGAATCCGAATTTTAATCTAATATATGGCGAGCATCTTCCTTTTAATATTTTAAAAGATCCCTTGAAAGGGTTATTGGCGACGCGCTATAATGTTCGAGATATTGATTTATGAAAGTTATTTTTTTTCTACCTTCCTAATATATCTATACGCTATGATTATACCTACATATGTTATCGCGCCCTTCTCGACCGACCTAAACATCCCTAAACCGAGATGAACCCAAACAAACGTACCAGAACAAATTCGAACCTAAAAAAAACTCGGATATACGTGCGGAATCGTGGAAAGTGTAGAAGAGTGTGGTGGGTTTCTTGGGATTGCGTCGGTAGTAATGATGGTGACAGTGATCGTATCGCCGAAGCTGGGCGAAAATCCGCACGAGGTGGAACGACCGATCTCATCCACTATATATACGGTAGGTACACGATAAAAAAAATAACTTTCAAATATCAGCACTGAAAGTCTATAATCATAGATTCGCAATTTTCGAGCAACCATTTTTTTACGTTATCTTTTAAAATATTAACAAGGATATGTATGTAAAATATGTATAATATTAAAAAGAAGATATATGACAAATTTGCAATAGAAATTTGGTTTCCAATTTGCAGAAATATAGTTCATAAAAATTGTGAACAAGATGGACCAATAAATTACTAAATTATTTTTGGGTAGTCAACTTTCAACACATATTTTTTAATGTAGATAATTCAGTACGATAATTATCATTGTATTATCACACAATATTCTTCATTGAGAATGAGTCGTGAAGCCAAGGTTACCATTCCGAGGAATTAAAAATGCACGAATTACGTAAATTTTTAAAAATATAATATACATACTTTTGTGCTTGGGTTTCAACTTATCTTATTCTTCCTTTAAAGGAAAATAAAATTCGGTTTTCTTTATCTCATAAAATATCCAATATGGTGGCTCTACGCCCCGTCAAATACAGAGGTGCACAGGAAAGTGCATAGCGGTGCATTCGTCTGCGCAGGGTTCTCCATAGCTGACCCAGTTTTTCAGAATTACAAACGGGTTCAAAATCATTAAAGTAGACTCAATTTGAGAGGCCTTATCTGTTGTCTGTTTTCTGAAGAATCCTTAAATAACAAAATGATAGCCGTTTGCAAACAAAAAACCCAATTATTTTGCTCACATTTTTTGCTTTAACGGATCCAAAAATATTAATAAATCAATTTTCAATAAAAATTGCTTTTCGATGACTCCGTAAATTGAATTCCTTTTCAATCCCGTAAAGATTTATGTGAATCGGTTCAACCGTTGAAGCTGTAGACTGCCCCGTGTACCGCAAAATGATGTTTCTAGAAGAACGCATTTGAAGTTTGACGTACCCGTTTTCCAGTCGGCGGACGGTTCCGCACGATGGACTCCAAATTTTACCATACTTTAGAAAGAAACATGTTCTTTCATCCACAAGTTCCATGAAGGGAAGTATGTGATGTGCAAAGTATATGAAAAAAAAGAATCGAATTATTCATCATCACGAAGGATAACCGCGCTTGAAAATTTCCCTTTTTTCTCTCTCCGCACCGTTTTGAAAACGCAGCCACCTTCGTCATAGAAATTTAACGGTGGATGTTTTGTGAGGAAAATGAAACACGCGGAATCAATGGCCAGGATTTTCATCTTACTCATATTTGATGCATTAATCGATTGATGAGGCAGTTAATGTTCTAAATATATTTAGGTATATAATGTTTTCCAATCTATCAGCTAAAAAGATAAGAGTAAAGTAATAGATTGCAGAATTACTTTTATTTGATGAATTTTCTAGTATCAACCTACTACCTTGAATTTATCTCAATAACATATGTATACTTCATGTTTAATGTTAATGATGATGGTAAATCAAATTGTACGAATCCACGAATCCACTAAAAACTCTCAGTCAACATATAATTTCGTCCTACTACTTAGTATTAAGCACAGGATATATTCTATAGTAGAATATGGTATGACAAATACATTCAAGTTAGAAGTATGTTTGTCCTTCTTCCATAGCCTCCACTGATGTGTGGATGGCGTCGTTTTCAGGAAATGCAGCCTAACCGGTTCGCTTCCGAGATTCCAAGGCAGACACTTCATCGCATTATTAGTTTAGACCAAGCGACCTACGCGACCAACTACGTACTGAACATTGGACGTGCACGCGTTCGGGCATTAAACGAAAGGTCGTAAACAAAATCTAGACATGATTTTAACAATTCCTCTTCTATGCAAAGTCAGTCTATGACGTTTAATCAGCAAAACCCTAAAGATTGTTTGCATTAACACTACTAGCGTTAATGCACACTATTCAGAAGAATTTGACGAAAACATTTGTTTTTCATTTTTTGTAACAATCAGATTATTGGTCGCATTAAAACGAAAAGAAAGCGTTGTAAAACTTGAAATCTCTCGTCTACTACTCTTGAATTGAAGTGTTCTTTAGAGATTCAGTATCTAAAAGAAATGTGTAAAAAGACAAATGTGTGGAATTTTTCTCATGCGTTTGAACGAAACCTTCGGTTTCAAGTAATGTTAACCGTCCGGTCAACTACCAGGTACCCGGGTATCCGTTTCAGCTTTGCGGATAGAATTTATTAACTTTTTCTTTAGAAAACTGTATAACCGTCTGGATCCCCGAAATTTAAGTAGTTTGAAACCCAATTTTTGTCAAATTTGTTTATATTTAATTATTTAATAACAGTTATAAACTATCAAACTTGATACCTCCTTCGTTCAATAACCAGGCACCCGGGTACCCACTGAAGTTATTATGCATGAATGTCGGGTGTATACACACTAAAGAGACTACCTATTAAAGTATTTAGGTAATTTGACTTTTAAATAAATAATAAACAATATTGTGCCTGGTTATTGAACGAAGGAGGTATCAAGTTTGATAGTCAATATCTATTATTAAATAATTGATTATAAAAAAATGTGACAAAAATTGGGTTTCAAACTACTTAAATTTCGGGGATCCAGACGGTTGTACAGTTTTTTAAAGAAAAAGTTAATAAATTCTATCTGTACAGCTGAAATGGATACCCGGGTACCTGGTCATTGACCGGACGGTTAAAATGTTTTTTAATACCCGTGTCGAAAAGCTTGAATACTTAGCTCCAATGTGGTTTATGGATGGATGACCATTTTTTCCGATATATATGACAGAATATCGACAATTGAGTGAAAAATAATATTTTTTTCTTTCATCTGGGCGAGCTCTGGAACCGGCTACAGAAAATATGCCAGACGGTTTTGCATTCTTGAATAATTTGTCAAGGGAAATGAACTATTGTTTTTCAGAAAAATATTAATTTTTACCTCGTACATTGTTTTGAAAAAAAAACTGTTTAATTTATTTCGCTGAAACTTACCATGTAACTCAAACCAATAAAGGAATTCGCACCTTTTTTTTTCGGTATATCGCTTATCAGCTCATTGGTGGACGTTCGGAATAAAATTTGAATGCAAGGATTTTACACTCGAGATTTTAAGCTTCACAATGCTTTGTGATTTGATTTAATACGTCTAGGCATTATACGTTTCGAAATTTATCTAAAAAATACAAAGATTTTTGCGTTCCATGAATTGTTTTGAGTAGTATAATACCGAATGTGGAAATTCCGCAATATGATAACATTATACAGCTAATCATTCATATCTTATCGATTTTTGTATAGTTCGTGATTATTATGTACATCTATAAAAAATAAATATTTTTCATAATACCTTTCCAGCTATTACCGCCTGAACTGACAGGACATTGGCCGCTCTGTGATACTCTAGCACCTCACCCGGAAGGACATGTCCAACGCCTGGGTCGAACCACACAAGCTCACCCTGCAAATAATGAAAAAAAGAAAATAAGGAAAAAAAGGTAATGACGAAAAGTTCATATATCCACAATAGAATGTGAGTGAAATATTTGTAGAAACTTTAAGATCTTTCTTCATTAAAACAAACTTTGTGCCTCCTGAGTTTTATTCTTACAACAGCCCAAAGCTATGTGTATTTAGGGGTCTGTAGTTTTTTTTACGGTAACTAAATTCAAATCACCATAAACCGTACTACGAATAACCTGTTACAGTTGAAAGTGTAAAATTTCTTTTGCATACGCTTAATAGATAGCTTATAAATTAAACAATATTCATTCCCACCATTCTCGAAGTCACCATTCCCTCTCGAATCTTCTTCCTTCCTTGTTCTCGCCTATCTTTTCTCCGGCCGGTGCAAAATCCAAATATCGAGGATGATGTCACCGGAGAATCAGATCTTGGACTATTCGTATCACTGAATGACTTAACGTGAGCAGCAACCGATTTTTTCACGTGATTCGTCCGCTCCTTTACCAATTTTGTAGTATCTTGAGAGTTTTCATTATCGACTGCTTTTGAATTAGAGTGACGGTATAGCATTGCGCTTCGGATACCGATTTTAATTGGAATATTTGAGCTCGTGCAACTAGAACTCTTTCGTCGGCTTTTTAAATATAAAGGTAGTGTTGTCGAGCCATGCTTATAATGAGCCATTTTCGACGAATTCTCGCTGAACTTTGAATCTTCAAATTTTCCTTCAGTCATTGAACATTGCGATTTATTTGCACGTTCATTTACCGAATTATCGTTACCGTGAAATTGATCACTGCTTTCTAATCCTCTGCCTCGACGAAATGATTTGCTTCCCATTTCCTCTACCGTTTCCCAATTGTTTATTGGTTTAGCCTTGTGATCGCATTCTCTTGTCGTAATTTTCGTCGTTTCACTAGTGACAAAACCAATCGCCTCATAATCGATCTCGTGTAATGACCGTCCTTGTGAAGGTTCGGACGAACTGCCCGCAACCAGATTTACTGACGGTTCCGAAATCCCAGCGTTATCGATAATTCGTCTTCTTGAAACTTGCCGTGCTTCCCTCGTTTTTCGCCCAACACCGAATCGACGAGAACAATCACGATCATCGCTAATCGAACCAATTTTCTCATTGTCTTTAGCCTCACTGTTCCAGACTCCACTAAACGTTTGTGACGCCGATTTCGAAGTTAGTGAATTGGCTTCCAAAACGCGACAATAAAAAGAATGTGTTCTGGGGTCATGTTCAGATTCCACCTGTGAGCATTTCGCGTTTCTGTATTGAGACATGTCGTTGTCTCTTTCATTCGCTCCTCGTAATACATTCGTGATTGTAACATCAAGGTCGGCATCTTCGGTGAAATTAGGTTTTCGCGCAAGTCTCGCTAAGCTACCGGTTGACCGCCTAATCTGCGATTCCTTTGAGATGCTTGGGAGTGACAATTTCTTACGTCTTATTCGGCCATAAATCGGCGCTTCTCTCGATGTCAAAAACTCCCTCGATACCTTGCCAACTCCCGACCATTCGGGCTCGATCCTCGAGTGCTTCGAAGAATGTACGATTTTTGGCAAGGTTGAAGATCGTGGTACAAGATCTCGCGGTACGTCCCGTAAGCGCGGAAAAAAAGTGGGAAACTCGGCAACTGACCTCGAGCCACTGGCTCTGTTCCTTTCCATCGAACGATCCCACCTTTTTCTACCGATGTTACTCAGCGGTTCATATTGAATCGTGCGTTGCTGCGATCCCGTTGTGTTCTTCACATATCCAGCATTCTTTCTTACGGATTCGTCGCACTTTGTTCTTTCGCCATACCTCAAAATGTTGCCCGATGTTAATGAGCCCACAGTTTCAAGAGATCCACTACTTTTACGCATTACAAACGCGGACGCTTTTTTGTTAGTATTAAAACTGCTTGCTTTTCGGTTCAGTATATCTTGCCGTGATATTCGTCGTCGCTCGGGCAATAGTACATCAGTTTCATTGGCGTGATAATGATTGCTGCAACAATCGCGTGGTTTTCTCAGCACGGATGGCAATGTTCGAGGCCTCTCTTGGAGATACGGCATCGATATTAGAGTGTCTATTATTGGGTCGGCGTTATCACGATTCCGATTCGTGCTGACTGACGCGATTGTTGTTTTTCGACTCCGGCGATTTCGAAGCGACTGAGAAAACGTCTCGACGTTATTTTCATCTTGCTCATCCCGCTGCTCACTACTATCGCCATCATTGATATTATTGCTTTCGTTAATGTTACCGTTATTGTTATTAGCCAAAGCTTCGGTACGCCTTTCAATGATGTTGCGTCTCGATACGCCCGCGTAATATGTGTCACAACCAAAAGAGGTGTCTGCGTAGCCAACTCGATTACATGCGGATCCTGTATCGCTTCCGTTCTTAGCGATTTTCCGATCGACGAATATGTCGTTACTGCGATTATGTTGCTTGGAACGATGTTGCACCTGTTGACCTCCGGAAGTTCCCGAAATTTCGTAGCTTGGCCTGCGTAAGACGTTGTGCGAATTCAAATAACGATCTGGATCTGTGCCACGTTTCGATCTGAAATTATGCAGTCCTCGTCTCACGTATAACGGTTCGATGCTCGTACAGGGAACTTCCGGTCTTGTATATCGACTATTTGAGCAACGTTTGTTATCTTGACCCTGTGGATGCTGTCCTGATTTTTTATGTCTCGACGATGTGGTCAAATTTTCGCGTCTTATCGATGACATTCTGCGATTGCTGGTCCTACGTTCACTCTTCGATGAATTCATCTCTACATTCATTGCAAAAATGCGTTATGCGTGACCTGGATACCATTGCTAATATATCGCACTTTCCACTCTCAGCTCCTAAAGTACTAAATTTCCTTTAGATAGTAATTTAAAGATTTTCCATTTTTCCAGTTTTATCAACTGTATCAAGCTCGAAATAACGCGAACAGATATGAAAATTGCGTTAAACTTTGTCAGTTCATGTATGATTTGTTATTCCTCTTATTGTTCACCAAACAGATCAAATGAACGTTTAAATAAAGGATTGTACAGAGATAAGAGGAGCAAAATGTATCACAGACCCATGATGATTATCTCTCGAAGTACTCTTCCGATGTGTCTCGCTTCCATTCACTTTGAGGTCATTGCACCACTTGTGTATACCGGTAAAACATTTATCTCGTCCTCACTTGTCGGATACGCATATATTTTTAACAATCAATGTTTTTCCGCTGTTAAAAGTCGACTTCTGTTAATACGATGGAATATTGATAGGAGCGAAAAAATAGTTATACTTCCAATAAAAATATGAGTTAATTGAATCATGATATCCATTTCGAAGTGACGCCAGTAATCCTTTCTTATTCAAACTTCATTCTCATTAATCGCCCATTTTTCTTTAATTTCGAAACGAAATTGTGTTTGATTGGCACAAAAATTCAGCGTATTTGGCCTAACACATTTTTACCGGTTTTCGTATGGTCATTGTATCGTTGTAGATATTTTATATCCGATATATAATTGTCCTTTTCAATTATCTGCCGCGCTTGTTAATGCGCGAATATAAATCCTCGTCCGTACGAACGACCTCTTATCCCCGGGTTCTCTATTGTCTACATTTTTGTGCTCTCCCCGCCTTTCTTTCATGCGATAGTCAACTGGAATAACCCATAAGGCCACTTTTCACAATGTGTGACTTTTTAACACTCGTGACACGAGCGAACCGATTCGCGGCTATCGGGAGTCTGATTTCTGTCACGATACGAGTGCACAGAACATGAATACCGAGTTTAATACGCGCCACGAATGTTAAATGCGAGACAATGTAGCACTTTGCGAAATAACCGCACTCCGTTGCCCATTCACCGATGGTACGCACACATACATGTATCTTTGTACATACAAGAAATTAGTATATTTAATTGTGCGACCGCACATCTATTGGGGTCATTGGGTCACTGGTTGAACGAAAAAAAAACGCAAAGATATAGATGAAGAGGGACAGAAAATACTCCTTGTATGTGTTTAGTTGGCCTAAGAAGAACACCATTTACGTCCACCTAGTTGATTTCAATAACGGTCGTTCCATAGTGGGTGCGTTGAGGAAATCGTGTGTCATTTACGATCAATCGCTGACCACTCTTTTTGTACCGACGGGCCCAATCACGCCATTTTTCTACGTTTCACCGCTCGTTTTCGTGCACAATGAGGTCCCGATTGGGCGTCATAAAATTGCCGGCGAGTCCAGGGGAAAACAGAGAACTAAAATGTATCGTAAGAGCGATCCGATCTCGCGGATGTTCGATGTGCAACTGGGAAGACTATAGTAGACAGCGAAGTGAGCTGCCATCGCGCACCTATCCTCTCCTCGGTAACGATTTTGCCATACAAGAGAACAGAACCTTCCTTAGCAGTGGCGTAGATCTCAGGATCTTAATTGATCCTGAGTATCTATTAAGCAATTTTATCCCAGATACGTCTATTATCCAAATATTCGTTACAGCAGGACGCAAAGCATCCTGCCGGTAAAAACTTAAGTCCTGTAAGGCATCAAGATGTAGACCATATTTTTAAATAAAGTATATTCGTTTGGGAGGATATGTAAAGAACGGAAAGAGAAATGCTCAATTAGGGGAATGGTTTGCTCACGCCAATGGATCGAAGTGCTTTGGGGTGGAACCAAGCGTGCCTCTCTTCTTATATAAATTACGCGCTAAATACGCACACGGGGTTTGTTCTTGTGTCCTCCTCTCCTCTACTCTTGCTACCGTTGCTTTGCCATGGCTATTGTTATAGCGAGAACTTTCATCTATATACAGATATCCACCTCTAGCTGAAGGTATAAGAGACCACGTAATTTTTCTATTCGGACAAAAATAGAATATATCGGTGAAAATAAAAATCGGAAACTAATATATCAAATAACGTTCTGAAGGCATTAATTACAGCTTCATTTTTATTTTTTGTCGTCGGTTTATTGCAGCATTTACGTATTTTGCAAAATCGTGCGATGGACTTCGAAACGTAGTGATCTCACCATTTTAAGGTCAAATCTTTCAAAAAGGTGCTCTCGTTTTTATTCTTTTAATTTTTGCGATTTCATCGCAAAGCTATTTAGTTATTTCTTTAAAAAGGTCGTATAACGAGTAAGATCTTGTAATTTTTTTAATTTTCGCTACTTTCCTTGAATATTAACAAAAAATAACGATACAGCGAAATTTGCGAAAAAGATTTTTCAAAAATACACTGTTTTCGTATTATTAAATATCACGTCCTCAAGAAACGCGGGCATATATTCTATCACGGTTCCCTCTTTTTAGCCTACGTCTAGCGCAATAGGTCGAGACGAGGCTGTAAGAAGGGGAGGTGCATGCAAGGATAGGAGTACAGAAGTGATCCTAAGGGATCAGATGACTTTACGACTCAAAATCATATTTACAATTTGTTCATTCAATTAACCAATTAGGTTAATCCCATAAAAATAAAGAACCCAAACAATAGCTTATATTTGTGCGGGGTCTCTCGCAGGTAGGCCGGTTTCTTCGCTTTAGTGTACGCTCGGTGACGAAGACGATGGTTCACAATGATTTTTAATATGATCTTTAAGGCGAGACAAGGTTGGAATCAAACGATGAATTTTACAACAATAATAATAAGGACACACTTCGCGTAATAATAAGTTTGAAATCGTAACGTAGAATTGCATTGATACACAAAATTACAAGATGGAAATGAACTTATAAATTTTCGCACGCATGCACGCACATACACACACACACACACACATCCTGAACATTATACACTTACGGAAAAAATTGAAGGATTTAAAAAAGTCAAATTTTAGCCGTTTTTCAAATGGCTATATCATCGGCACAAGTAGTCGTGTCGGACTAAACAAACAAGCAATTGGAAGCTTGAAGTCTCTAGTTTCCAGATTTCATAATTAAACAATTTTCAAATTACTGTGTGTCACTCAATCTTGAAGAATACAGAGAAAATAACATTTTCGAAATTTGTTTGGCTTTTCTTTCTGGTCCACGAACTTGGAAAAATTATTTCGATGAATACACTAAAATATTTGAATACGTTTGTCATTCAGCTTTAACTTCTTTTTTTTACACCTCAATGCGTCCATTTTTCACTGAGATATTGAACTTTGAATGAAAAAAAAGATCTTTTTGTCTTTGACCATGGATATCTCAGCAAGCAATGCTCGCATAGAAAGCTTAGGATGAGTTTTGGCAACGTAAATAAATCCTCTAAACGGTTAAATTATCCATTTTCCGAAAAAAAAATTTTTTTTCGTACGCTACATCATTTTGAAAAATCCTAAAATCAAGGGTTTTGAGGTCTTTTTGGAAAATCACCGGCTAAATGGAAATTATTGAGGATACCACTAACTGGAAGCATGCATTATACAGTTCACTATACCCCAAAAAACTCCAGAAAGTTTCAACTGGATCCATCGAGCCGTTATTTCGTTTCGTTCGATCAAAGTTTTGGAAAAAATTATAGGATCACTTTTTTTGTTCTCAAGTGCTCATAGTCTCAAACAAAACGAAAACAAAAAATCTTTTTTCACTTTTTCATATTTGTTTCGATGAAAGTGTTCAAATTAATGAACAAAAAAACATGTAAAACAAAAATTACGAAAAAAATGTTGTTAGACGTTTTTTTGAATTTTTTAAAATTGATTTTAGGAAATGTGAAAATCAATCACTCCCGGCATTACCGTTATCCAAAGCGTACCACGAAGATGCGCAGGCGGATTTACGTTTTGTGCGTGTTTGTGCGTGTGTGTGTGTCCATGTGTGCTTGCGTGCGCGGGCGCGCGCGCGCGTGTGTATGTGTGTATAAGTCATTAAATGTTGTGGATCTGGCGAGCCACCGGGTCGCTCTTCGCCTAAAGAACACACAGGCACAGATTTAACTTTGTAGAGGATTTATTCAAGTTTCCGAAACGCACCCTAAACTTTCTTTACGACCATTGGTTGCTGAGATATCCATGGTCAAAGACAAAAAGATCTTTTTTCATTCAAAGTTCAGTATCTTAGCGAAAAATGGACGTATTAAGATGTACAAACAAAGAAATTGAAGCTAAATGAACAAGGTATTCGAATCTTTCAGTGAATTAATCGAAAAAAAAATTTCCACGTCCGTGGACCAGAAAGCAGGACCAAAGAAGTTTGGAAAATTTCCGTTCCTCTGTATTCTTCAGGATTGAGCGATGCACGTGGCTTTGACAATTTTTTAATCATGCAATCTCGAAACTAGAGACGTCAAGCTTCAAATCACTTTTTTATTTAGTCAGATATAACTATTATTGACGAAGATACAGCCATTTGAATAACGACTAAAATTTGATAATTTTTACCCTTTAATTTTTTCCGTTAGTGTATATTTACCATAAAATGTGTGTAAGTCGCCACACAGAAGAGAGTAGGTACTATGAAATAATAAGATGGAGAGCACAATGAAATATATTTTATAGAACTCGACAATGAAATATATTTTACAGATGCAGTATTATCCACATAATTTTCCTAGAATGGTAGATCATATTTTCTACAGAAATGCAAGTCAAGTATAAAGAATAATGCAGAACACTTCTATATTGAAGAAATTATTACCCACCAAAGGTGGGTAAAGAAATTTTAGGCTTTTGATTTCAATACCTTTCCGCTGATAACTAACATGAATACAACTATCTGTTTGTCTTCCTTCACTAACTCTCTCGCTCTCTCTTTTTCTGGGGAGAGTTTACTGACACGTATTTTTCTTGGTTGTGCTTTTTGGCTGTACTACTACTTTTCCTGATGCCTTCTAACATTCTTCTTCCAGATTGGAGCATACCGCTTATCGTATTTTATTTATTTTTACTGGTACCCTGATATGGGTGTCTCGCAATTACGCTTGAACGCAAAAATTCATTTTTCGCTATAATCGATTTTTCATCCCCTGGGATTCGCTTAGCGTCGTCGCCATATCGACTTGTCTACCTTGCTCGTCCAAACCCTTAACACATCGGCTGCTTCCGAATCATCACTAAAAATGTGTTTATCATCGCTCTAGTGTCAGGAAAATCCATCATCCTATTATTATTACTGCTGCTTGTCGTCCGTGCGCTGACTGCTTAACACAAGGATACCGACATCTTTTCGATCAAGATCGACGCTGCCTTATCTACTGCCACAGCTTGTATGATAATTGTTACGTACCATTAGTACGTAATATTACGGGTATTGTAGGTCACGTCACTAGAATTGTCTAACCTTTACTGAAATCCATGATGTCATCACGCTGTTGTATTCGAAATATCCGCAATTATCTAATGAAAAAAAAAAACCGGCCTAAAAAGTCGCTGATAGAGCACGACGTTTTTGTTATGGATCTGGCTTGCAACATCTCTCTTAACGAAATGTTTATATCAGCTACGTATGCTTTACTTCGTAAGACCAAAGCCAAGGCTAAGGGTGCTGGATACGAATACATCTTGATGCGAGGCAACATTGTTTACGCGCGTCGTTCGGATAGCGCCGGGCGTATTACCGTTCACAACGAGGCCGATCTTTCAAATATATTCTGACTCGAAAATAGCAAAGAAAATGACCAACTTGCGTCTCATCAAGTCACACCGGATTCTCGTGCGTCATTTTCGTTATCATTGTATAGCACAATTCAACGCAAAGTCTCTGCTTGACCATCTTGATTTGATAAAATCTCATGTCTCTGATCATTTCTACAACATAATATCTATACCTGATACATGGTTGCATCGTAGCGTCTTGGACTCCTTAATTACTGTGCCCGGCTATGCACACGTAATTATCGAAAAAGTAAACGACGGGGTAGACTAGCCATTTACGTCCTTGATTCGCTTAAGGTAAAACTGCTTGCCCTTTCACCCAAGATTGTACTTAATATGCCAAATTTATTATTATTGGGAACAAAAATCCAGCGTCGGAATCACTGCTCTACAGTTCGCTTTACAGAAGACCTAAAGGATTCCTTCTCATTTGCTCCGTTTCCCATAGCGACTTGAGACTCGTGGTTAGATGTATTTATAATAGATCATCCATCCAAGCTGTAGTCATTTCAGAAATCTCTAGCATCGTTTATTACTGGCTATGGTGTCTTTAACTTGATATACACATATGAAAGTAGATCGGTGGGTGATTGTGCTACTTCTCGTCGCTCCTTTAATCAATTTTGTCAGGAAGAATTCTGTAGCTCTATTTTCTTAGCTCCTAATATTCCCATTATCAACCAGATTAGCTCTTTATCTGACTTCTCGCAGATCGATAATTGGTTACATCAGTTCTACCATATTGTGCAATTGGGATTTGAAAATTCTGCGCTGTACGTGGTTTTCGGGTTCACAGATCGCCAGCACCTTGGCTAACATTGGAGCTTGAATGGGAATTAAAAAACGTAATTTACTTTTTAAGCAAGCCAAGCGATCAAATAATGTTCTTAATTGCGCTGTCTATCGTGAGTTTCACGATATATTCTCTGCTGATCTGAGGCATGCCAGACGCGAACATCATCGTCAGAGGTTGTCCGGCATCATCGATTCGACTAGACTGTGGAGGGAGTTAAGAATCCTAGGCCTCACGAAATCAAACTCTTTTATTCCTTTTAATCTTTGTTCCCCTCAAAATCCAAACGATTATTACGTCAATCTATCAAATCCTCGCGCTCGCTATTATTATGTGCAATTTGCTGAAATATTGACCTCTATCAGCACGATAGGGGCGTCTTTTGACTTTGTCGCTGCTGATGTCGAAACCATCTCTATTTTTATTATTTCGCGTATAGCATCGTCATCAAGCTCAGCCAGATCTGACGGTATTAACCCATTCTTAGTTCGCAACGCCCTTCCGACGCAATTTCAAATTTTAACCTCACTTTTTAATGCTTACTTATTTTCCGCATATCTAGAACCACGCGCCGATTCGGCCATTACTTGAAGTAAACCCATCCAGATCACCTTCTTACACGCGACCTTTCGCTAACCTACCTTAGCTTTTCAAAATCTTTGAGCGCATCGTCCAGCCACGAATCATTAAAATTTATTTGAGATAATAATACAGTAGATTATCAACAATCCGCTTATAAGAGAGAATATAGTACTCAAACGGCATTTCTCCGGATCTCCCACTATGTTAGGCAAGCGGTCGATGACAGGATGATCACAATGTTTGTTTTATTTGATTTTAGTAAGGCCGTTGATACTGTTCTCCATGTGAGGTTGCCCGTCAAATTAAGAACGATTGCCTGTTGAGATTATGTCTTGAAATGAGTCTACTCTTATTTAACCTCCCGATCACAAGCTGTCATTGACGACGAGGATGGATCCTGCTCATTCTGGCCTGAAACTTATTCCGGTGTTCCGGAAGGTTCTGATTTGTGGCCAGTACTTCTTTTTGTTATTTATTAATGACATTGAATCTGTCTTCGCTACTCCCAGCACATGATCTTCCCTGATGACATTCAGATCTATCTTATCTATATCGTCATATGTAGAGGCTATATCAATGCAGGCTGATGATAATGGGTTAAATCTAAATCTATCTTAATCCTTGATACTGTTACTTGGTTGCAGGATTCACGTAAATTGGATATTGCTAGATGAACGGATACTGCTGGATGAATAACACCTATAGCCTTGAACGGTCCTACCTTATTCCGGTGTTCCATAGTATATTCCTACCTTAGCACGTGAACGGTCCTACCGTACCATACGTGAACGAAGTGCGAAATTTCTGCGTGATTATGACGCCCGATTTCTCTTGGCGCAATCATATATGATTCATCTCTCGGAAAATAAGTTATTCGCTATATAAGCGCAAGTATCATCGAAATGGTTTATTACAGGAAGTCAGTCACGCTCATTTCTACAGTTATATTTCCGATACTTCATTATTGTTTCCTCGTGTACAATAACTTGATTGCTGAGCAGAATTATAAGCTACAGAAACTTCTTAACACGACAGTCCGGTTTATTTTTTAATTATGTAAAGTCATGCACATCACTGCCTACCAAAGATGGAGTGATTATGGAAAGTATGGTTTTCAATTTCGTATACGATAATGCTTCGATTTACATTAGTGAGCTATTTCCATTCTCTCAAGCACCACTTTATTCCGCTCAAAGTATAGCTCTTGAGACTTTTCATATTTCACTGCATCACACTGCTACTTTCAGAAATTCGTTCATTTTATCTTCAAAGTACGTCTGGCACTAACTTTTCCTTGCGGTTAAATCGTCACCTAGTCTAGCATTTTTTTCTCACCTGTTTGATGTACTGTAAAAGAGCAAACATCTGTATGATGCGTTTTTGGTTATTTTCTTTCTTCTCTATTCTTATTGCTTTTATTTCTTTTTTGCATTGTTTATGATCATTGTACACAAGTTGTTACGGGGATACCAATTTTTTCTCAGATTGTTAATATTTCATTAGGGTTGATATACGTTCTCTGTGGAATTCCATTTACAATTTTTTTTCGCTTTGAATTCCATTTACAATTTTTTGTTGCTTTGTCCGAACCCCTGTTGATGAATGAAGTAAATTGAACGAGTTTCATGATTGGCGTTAACACCGACCGCTAATGGTTCAAGGGCCTGCACACGTCCGACCGACCGCTCAGCCGGCTATTGTTTGATGAGCGATCGGTTAAGCGGCCGATAAGCGTTGGCGACGAAAAATCGATTAATCGGCGGGCGATCGGTAATGTATTAAATTAGCCAATTATATATTTATCTGCATGTTTATTGCTGATTAGTCCTGCGACCGAATCAGAATATATATTGGACGGTGGTATACTAGGCGCGATATATGACAATTCTTGCAGGACACACACATACCTAACTATATGTTCAGGCCGGCAGTCCGAGGCGCATAAACTCCGTCGATCAACAGATCAATAACAGCTGAATGCGCTCCACAACAATTACAGTAAACGCATTACGAGATAAAGATAGATGCATGTATTTCGACTATCACGAGTCATAATTTATCAATTATAACTCAATTTTCCTGGTAATCGATTATGATAAAAAATGATCCAAAAAATAGCAAATCACTGTTTTTACTGTTATTATATAATAACCATATATATTCATAATGTTCTATGATTGTAAATGATTGAATTAAAATCATCGAGCGTTCGATATATCCATTAACCATTTTATTTACTTTATTAAGAATGTACTGATTATTTAACAATATTGTACTTTTTTGAATAATATATATTCCTTATTATTATTATATATGCATAAAAATCACTAACTCACCTTTTGCCACTCGTTATACATTTTGCTGTGTGAGTTAGAACGATCTTCGTCCAATACTTCCCGTCATTTTCTATCCTCATACATGCTTGTGGTGATTCCAAAAATGTCTGCAGCAAAAAAAAATAATTTTTCTATCAATTCCTAAAATTCGTTACATCACTCTTCATAAGAAAACCGATCGCGCACGCATTGCAGAACGCGACGCGTTCTGCAACTTTTTGGCCTTTCTGTTGACGTTTATTCTTCAAGGATAATAATGTAGTACTTATACCACATAATGTGGTAATTATTCAAAGTGATAGATTTTTTAAGTGTTTTAAATTTGAAGGAAGTTTGAAATCTGCCTTGTAGCGGGACATGAGAAGTCATCTTTCCGGGGCTACCGTAAATTCTTTGATATGAAACGCGTAAGAAAATCATGCCGTACGGCTACCCACATGCGCATAAGTATGTACATGTACAGTCGTTGATGTGGAATAATTTTTTCAACGCAAGGCAAAAAATTCAATAAGTTCAGTCTGTTTGATTAAAGAACAAATAGTTTAATACCCGTGTTTTCGTTAAACAAATGGTTACTGACAATGGTCATTCAAATACATTCATATTTGTAAAGACGCTCGAAGTGATATGAAGTGAGCGCTCGAAACTTCAAATGCATTTTTCTCAAAATGGTGTTTTTAAAGTCGGTGAGCACGATTTCTGAAAAGCGGCTCAACTGATCGATCTGCATTTTTAACCTTTTCGCTGCGGCAGTGTTTTCCGTACGAGCAACACCGCTGTACGGGCTAGCGGGCCGCCCAAGTAGCGCCACTGAACGGACCAGTGCGCCGGAAGGTATGCTCGTTGTGCTTAGGCAAACTGGTCTTCGGACTTATATATTCCTGTGTAGACTTGTCAGTCTCCGGATCGTACGCTTCTTTCATTGTTACACAACATACTTTAAGGTTTTGCGATTATTATCAATAAAAATATATTTAAGAATTAAAAATTACACTTTACAATAACAAATAAAAATTCGCAATAATTTAATTGGGAGTGATACATCTCAAAGCAAGGGTCGACACACAATCCCACATTACAGTCTTTACATTCATGCACAGTTTTGCGTCTTCTGTCGTTCAAATGGCAAACAACACACCTTCTCCTTGGGTTTTTCCCTTCCGATTTATAAGCCCATGGGAAATGTCGTTCTGTTAATCTCAGTGGATGATTATTCGACGGTCGATGTTGATGATTTCTACTTTCATAGTACTTCAATAGTATTTCCCTAATTAATTGCAATTGAAATTTTGCTATAGACATTGGTTGTTTTATCTTATGCAAACAATAAGCGTTCCAGACGCAAATCTCCATCAAATGAAATAAGAATTTCCGGCACCGGTTCAAAGATTTTTGGGTCGAGTTCACAGTGCTTATGACCATAGCTTTATCCACTGCGCCCATTGAATCGTTATAGTCCAACACGCATACAGGTTTTTGGATAACTCTTTCCCCTCCATGCCTGATTACCGCCTTATATTCTGCTGTATGCATTGTAGAAAGCATGTGCACCTCTCTCTTATCCATCCACTTTAAAACTAATAAGTTATCGGATGATCTAAATGCACTCTCTCCCCTTCTTAATCGTTTATCAATTTTGGGTATTCTCTTTTTCCGTTTCCTTACAGTCCCGCACGCATTTGTGCTATTATTATGTAAAAAATTTAAGAAAACGGGACTCCGTATGCGAATTATCTATATACAGGGTAGGGCCTTTCCCAGATGCGGATTCATTAGGGTTACCACTATTGCTCCAGATTTTCCAATGCCTCGATTTTCAGTTTCCACCATGGTAGATGATCCGGCATATACAATTACATCTTGCACGAACCCTGCCTCACAATCCGCCAGAATAAACGATTGTATACCCAATCGTCGGTTTCTCTTTGATGGTATGTATTGCTTAAAAGAAAACCGCTCTTTATACAGAAGCAGACTTTCGTCAATGCATAGCCGTTGATAAGGCTAATATGATGCATTAAATGCTATCCGTAATATTTCAACGACATTCCGAATTTTGTTTAAACGATCATTAGTACGGTCAATATCATCGCTGAAATGTAGCATTTGTAGTAACTTAAAATAACGGTCTCTCGACATTACTTCTGCAAAAATATCTCCACGCAGAAGTTTGTCTTTACTCCAGTATTCTGCTAATGATAACTTCTTGTTGCGGGTCATCAATAATATCACAGCAAAAAAACAATATAATTCGGCTAATACTGTTCCATCTGATATATTTATATTATTATTCTTTCGAGACCAATATCGATTAGATTCCCTTACAGTGAACTCTACGAGCTTTTCCGAAACAAAAAAGTTGAAAATAATCTAAGATTTTTGCCGATCTATTAATATTCCTTTTAATTCCTGACTTCGCCACCATTAAGTTATGTATTTTGGGGACGAATGTGTTCGACGTCCACACTTCACAATTCCTGATATGGGCTTCCATCTCTTCTGCTTCTGATTCAGAAGTACTACATATAGCTCTTCTATTTCTCTGTTGTATTCTATGAATTTGATTTTCATTATCTGAATCCCTATTTGAGTCAGTTAAGCCATTACAGGATCGAATTCTTGTCGACCTTTTTGGTGCTATTCTAATAAAGGAGGTACGAAAGATCTTATAAAACAAATTAACCAAAGTCCGAAACAAAATTTGCAAATAAATATTACAAACCTTGAAAATTAATAGCTGCTATCCAATTTCTTCTAATGATTCAAGGAACTTGTACTGTAGTTTTGTAGAATACAAACACTTTACTCTCGAATAGAATAAAGAAAAACTTGTTGCGAGCCGCCGTTTCGGTTTCAAAATGTACCTGTACTTAAATTAATTCAAGACGGTCGAACCACTGACAGCTTCAGTGCGACTGAAGCTGGATTCCTGCTCCGATTGCTCCAAACGAATAGATGTTTATATTTTACTTGTTTCGAACAAATGCGAATCCACCAGAGAATGACAAATACCATAGATGTGCGGTATGCCTAAAAATAAAAATATCACAGGTCGTCGCGCGGATGTCGTCTATAGGCGACGCTCGTAGCGAAAGGGTTAACACAACCTTGTCAGACATATTCTTCACATATTGATCGAAGCTAAAAGATTTCCGGTAATTATTTCTATTTTTTTTAACGATTTAACGAAAACTATTTGATCGGAAATTAAAATTATTTTGTCAAAAATACAAATTTCGACTATTCCTTCGATCAATCCCTGGAATCATCTACCCGCTAAAATAATCGCCTTAGTTTTTTCATTTATGATCATCCAAACCGGAGATACTTTTCTCACCGCCGGACGTTTCTTTTCAAGGAGCTCCAGGAGACTTCCTACAGGAGCAATGTTAATGAATATTGTTGAAAATAAAAAATACCGCTCTGAAGCTAAAAGATGCTACTACATTGCTTTTTCCAGAAAAAGAATGGTGCAAAGATGACCGTTTTGGCCTTGTGACTGCGTATAACCCGTTGTGCGGTTACCGTGCCAAGCATAACCTGTGAGTGACGTTGCCTAACTGTAAAACATGATCGAAACCGAAAATATTACTTTGTTCAAAAATCCTCCATTCTCCTCTTCTGGAAACCGTGCGCTTTCAATAATAGCTTCAATAATTATATCTTGTTCAGCACGAACGAGCAGAGCGTGGTTTTTCTTAAACATTGAGACGTCCATGATAATAACTCACAATTTTTTTAGGGGAAAGTAGTACGAGTTGATCCCTTGGGGTAAGATGATTCTTTGTAATTGCGCTGAAACCACTAACGCCATCTAGTTTATTTCACTGCCAAAA
>JAPYZI010000328.1:0-125670 GCA_030523105.1 Ophioninae sp. A BG-2022a | reverse complement strand
TATATATATATATATATATATATATATATATATATATATATATATATATATATATGTTTGTTTATATATATATTTTGATTTAATACATTTGAATAAAAATTGGATACTTTTCACCTTTGTAGAATTGTTATGTATATAATTTTTATTTTTAACAAAATTCTCTTATTCGGTGGATCAGAAACATCGATATAACCTCAAAAAAAGCAGCCAAACCTTTTAACTCGTGTTTAAGAAAGATATCAATAAAAATATTCGCATTTTACAATTTTTGTACATGGGAGAGTTCCTCCGATTATAGTACAGAAAAAGATAGGGACACTACTAAATTCAGTTTACCTTTCGTCAATATTATGTACATCAATGTTATGGGAGGTTCTATTCAATTTTCCCGGCTGCTATTGTGGCGGTTTGGCTAAAAAATGAAGGCTATTTATCAATGTTTAGAATCCTCGATCTTTCAGTTGTTTCAACTGAAAACCCCGTGACCTATCCAAACTGATAATCGTTAAGCTTTTGATTGAAACATAAAATATTAGTCCATGAAAATTTATGTTTTTAATAACATTATTTAAATTGAATTTATTATTGCATTTTATATTGACTTGTATATTGTCACATGCATTTTTATGAATATTTACTTCATTAAATGTAAATAAAGGAATAAAAAAATGAATGAAAACATTAATAAAAATATATGAAAGATTAATAATTATTTATAAAAATGATTCTTCTCAAACACTCTTTTAAATGGACTTTTAATGAATAAAAGTGATGACTTGATATCATCTTGAAATTTTTCTCGTAAAAAGAACGTATTTATTTGCAATTAGCCGAAAAAGGCAAATGTTGATAATACCATCAAATTTTATATTTAGCAATTATATATTTATAAATTAATCATTTAAAACGCTTGGATACGTGTTATGGATGAATATGCAGTGATAAAAAAATATATGGGTATAAAATACGGTATAGTACAGAGTAGTAGTGCAAGAGGGTTGGTTCATAGATACATTCAGCACCAAAAGTAAGAAGGTCAAGAGTCGCTCGCGGAGCTGACAAATACGACCAAGGGTGGTTTCCTGTGGAGCGTCAGCATGATAGCAGCCAGCCAGTCAGCCAAACAAGTTCTCAGCTTCGTTTGTACGTAAATGTACACAATTCATTCAACCTCAACACAGTATTCGCCCTTAATGTTTCAAAGTTTCTGCAAACGTTGCGTGTCGCTTAGATATGTCGTTAAAATAGCATTGTTTATAATTATTTAATTCTGTTCGATTTTTTGTCAATTTTTTTTTCGAGTCTTAGCGATTTATACACATATATATAAATGCCAGAATGACTTCTATAAAAACTGATGTTTACTTTCACATTTCCCACGGTTTACAAGTTTGTAAATTTTTATTTATACGGCCCCGGTATTTTAATTTTTATTCAAATGGATATTTCTATTTTTCTAGAAAATAAAAATTCAAAAATACAGATTATGTGGTAAAATACGCATTTTTATGTAAAGTATATACTTTGTTATGTAATAAAAAAATATCAGCTACGATATAACAAAATAATTAAGAATATAATAAATATGACGACAATCATATAAATAATTTTTCTATTTCAGTCTCATTAATGTAGATATCAAAACATATACTTGTCGACATAATCGATAAAATAACATTCAGAACGTATTCGACCAGAAATCCGAATATTATAGTTTGCGATTAATGCCGAAGATTGTCAATAAAAATTACAATAAATGACTTATTTTTAACTAGCTTTCACCCCCAACATTCTGTAGATCGAGAAATTTGTTTTGAAACACGTTCTAACCTCTTCAGAGATTGATCTTTTTAAGGCTATTTCATGTCATTCTGAATTTATATAAAACAAGCTCAGAGCTAATTTTAATGCTTTTTACTTGAAAACTTATATGCTTTACTTTTTTAAGAACTGATTTTCCAAAAACGCTGAAGCACTTTGTACTTCATTGTTATTTAAAAAGCTAAACGTTTTTTATATCCAAAATAATACGAAAATTTGTATCCTCCATTTTACCCTCTTAAAGAGAGAATTTCGTAAAATCCTCTATTAGTGAACGCTTGTGTCACAAAAGAAACCTACTGTGCAAATTGAATGCAATTTTTGAATTAATTGATTAGTCAGTCGGTGAGTTCATATTTTCTCATATAAATTGATAATTGAGGTCATTTTGTTTTTCGAAAGAGAAAAAATGAAACATGAAAAAACAAGATGAAACAAAGTTTTTCCGACTTATTTAAGGAAACGGTACATTTACATGCACGTAAAACCTTAAGGTTTCGGTAAAGAATACCATGTCGGTTAGAATGATCAATGCACACTATGATATAATATACATTGGAAAATTTCATATTATACGCAATCCCAGTAAGCTTGGTTACGTTGCGGCATCTCGACGACCTCATTTGCATTTCATTTTTTTAAAACGTATATATAGACACATCCGCAACATCGCTGATGCTGCTGGTTGATATTGATGAACGTTCATTTTACGTGTAATTCGAGTATGACGATGCAGAAAGCATTGGAACAAAAAAAATGTATATGTTACGAAAAAGCAGTATGTTACGACGCGCACACAATTTTCACATTTTCTTATTCATGTCTTTATCATTATTAGCATCATTTCATTTTACTACCCTTGCAGATTCCTGCACTGGGGTAATTATTATTTGTCGTTATACGTGTGCATAAATAGTTTCCTTTTGAATGATCAGGGATCCATGCGATCTGGTGTACATATGGACCTTTCGCATTTGTATTAAATTATTTACTTCCAATTAACCCTTTTCAGTCACTGCCTACCCGCACCTCGCTAATCTAACCTAACTTCCGTTGAATATACACGGGGGTTTTAAGTTACACTATACTTTGAGGAGGGCACCGGGAAACTGCCGAAAACTCGTGCCGGAATGGATAACCTCTGTGTTCATCTAATTATTCGGTGCCCAACCTTTTGATTAATTATTTACGCGAATGTCTCCGAAGTATGGAGATTCCGCACATTTTTTATAATTTTTTATAATTTCTGTGAATATATCGAATAAATTTTAAAAAAGAAGAAACATTAAGTAATAGTCACAAATTTAAAGTAAAATACAGAGATTTACAGTATAAGACAAGGATTTAAAATAAAAGACGAAGAATTGTAGAGAAAGATATAGATTTCAAATATAAAATGAAGATTTCAACTGAAAGACAATGATCAAGTAAAAAATAAGTATTTCAAGTTAAAGACCAGCGTTTACAGTAAAATACAAAGATTTCAAAAAAATGTCATAGATTTGAAGTGAAAGACTACGATTTGAAGTAAATGACGACGATTCGATGGGAAAGCCCAAGATTTTATGTGAAAGATCACGACTTCACGTGAGACACAGATTTCCATTAGAAACCGAGATTTCGAGTAAAAGATCAAAATTGCAAGAAGGCACAGAAAATTTAAGTTAAATACTAAGATTTCAAGTAAAGAATAAAGATAGCAATGAAAACAAATATTTTAAGTAAAAGACTGTGATTACAAATGTCACATACGAATTTCAAGTCATAGATATACATTTCAATAAAAATGCAAGAATTCAAGTATTTTTCATGTTTTGAATATCCCTAAAACGAAAATCGAATACATATTTGCATATACAGCAACTAGTTCGAAACGAAAAATCCACCTGTAATACAGAATTGACGAAATGTAAAATGAATCTGCAAAGATTTTTGTAAATAGTTTTTACACTTATATACTTTATCCCTTATTATAATATTACAACTGCATTACCAGAGGCTTTGTCAGAGCCTGTAAAAATACCACAAATCCAATTGGACTCCATGGTGTCGCACATACAAGAATCATTTCCTACATCTCGTTTCCTACATCCATATGAACACCAGTTCCACGTGAAACCAAAAGATGTCCCCGGATATGTATATACAGAAGCTTATACAACGAAAAGCAACCGACATATGTCGCATTGAATCAGCCTGCCTCAAACTTCGATTATCGAGGATTCAAATATCAAAAAAAATGTTGCCCGTATTTTGAATTTCGCCCTAACCGTGAACGCGCAAAGCAGCTTCATGGTAAGTCGATCCCGAAGGGTTTTTAGCGACGCAAGCGTAAGTTCCGGAATGACGCGGTGTCACAGGTTCGATCAGCAGAATGCTGGTGCGTGGACCCAGTTTTCCAATACTGTGTTCCAACAACGGTGGTATAAGATTGCCATCCAGGGTCCAGCTGATATCGATCGGGGTATCGCCAACTGGCACCATACACGCCAACTGGGCTGCCTGGCCAGCGTAAATTGGTTGGTCGCCGAAGTCGAAGGGATTGATCCTTGGTAAGACTGTAATTGTATCCATTTTAATGCCGGACTTGGCTCGATCGAAGACTCTGCGTGGATCTTCGTTCCAATTTTATGATCGTCAAATGAAACGATCTTCGTTGCTTCCGGTCTTCCGTGATGCCTTCGTCACAATCGCTTCTTCGGAACACATTTGGTTCGACAGACAGTTGGATAGGTTGTCCTCTTTTCGAGGCGTTCCTCTTACATTTATAGGTTAACGTGGAGCGGCTTTTCCGTTCTGACGGATTTCGTTTGGATTTGCGGAGAGCGCAACTTTCGATCATTTTTTATAGTATTAAGGATGTTCTTGCGCCATAATCACAATAGTAAGTACAAACTAATGGCAATATCATCAAATACAGTTTTTGGAAGATAATTGTTTGAAAAATTGTTTAAATCTTCGTGACCGTCATATTATAACGTGTAAAGAATTTGAAAAGGTTTTACCGTTTGATAATTGAGATACTCAATGGTAAAAATCGCAACTTTAACATGAGGTCTAATAGGAAGTTGTGAAAAAAGACGATTTAATACAACAAATATCACGATTTCTAAACGGCCAAACTTTCTCAAACTTTACCAACAGGTGAGTACGATAGCTAAGAAGGTTTACACAAATTTTAAACAATTAATCTTTAAAGTCGCATAACGCAAGGATATCCCTAAGTTAGCTACATGTAACGATATATCGTGACGATTTCAAACTGCTCAATTGAGGTATTACTGTACGGACCCTCAAGTTAATTCAATATGGAAGAAACCTGATTTTATTAGGCTAGATCATGTCGCATATGTTTAGTCTTGCAAGTAGTTAATTTCATGAATTAGCATTAGAAATTGCAATTTTTTTTAATACTGGCGTGCGCTTAACTGAGGTTCTGTCAGTCACTATCCGTACCAACCGTCCGACAAAAATATTTCCCAATTAAAATTTTGTTTTTATGTTTTTGGATAATCTTACTATTATCAATGATTACGCGGAAACTCAATATATATTGTGATTCCAATTATTGCTATTCAATTAATCGTCAAAAGGAATTTACTATTTTATAATTTGATTGCCAAACATGTCATTGCGAACTATTTAATTGAAACTCAGTGTAATAAATTCGATTTAACCTAAATTTTGATAATATAATATTTTCAGAATTTGTAGCAGTTTCATTCGTTTTACAAGCATTCATATCTGCAGAAGCTTTATTAGCTTTATAGTTTGGTTATCAGCGATCGTGTTTAATTCATATATTTATAACTACTAAATTATTTAGTAAAAAAATCCTTTAATTATTTATGTATTTTTCAATTATTCTAAATAATAATAAAATAATAAAAATAAGAAACTAATTTTCATATTCACGCAAGAACAATCTATCTTTCAATTTTGGAAAATTTTGGAAAATTTTATTATCCATTCAGTAACATCTTACATTCAGATGTTTATACGTACTGAATTATTTGAAAAAATATTGATACTTTTCACCATTTATATTCATGGTGGTCCTTAACCGTCCGGTCAATGACCAGGTACCCGGGTATCCATTTCCGCTTTGCAGATAGAATTTATTAACTTTTTCTTTAAAAACCTGTATAATCGTCTGGATCTCTGAAATGTAAGTAGTTTGAAACCCAATTTTTTTCAAATTTTTTTATAATCAGTTATTTAATAATAGTTATTAACTATCAAACTTGATACCTCCTTCGTTCAATAACCAGGTACGATATTGTTTATTATTTATTTAAAAGTCAAATTACCTCAATACTTTAATAGGTAGTCTCTTTAGTGTGTATAAGTCCGACATTGATGCATAATAACTTCAGTGGGTACCCGGGTGCCTGGTTATTGAACGAAGGAGGTATCAAGTTTGATAGTTAATAACTATTATTAAATAATTGATTATAAGAAAATTTGACAAACATTGGGTTTCAAACTACTTAAATTTCAGAGATCCAGACGGTTATACAGTTTTTTAAAGAAAAAGTTAATAAATTCTATCTGCAAAGCTGAAATGGATACCGGGGTACCTGGTCATTGACCGGACGGTTAATAAAGTCCCAATAATTTGGTACCTTACCAAATTATAGTTTGTATCAGACCAGTTTGTATAAATAAATCGCCACGATATATCGTTTGGTGCTCACGTAGATTTAAGGGGTAATTAAATACGAAACTGGTATTGTGGGTGGCATAGATTCGAAGGAAAAAAGTTTTTGGATTAGAAAAGCGAAAAAAGGCAAAAGAGAAGGTATACCACGTGGCATATGAGGGTGGGAAAGGTAGCTCACATTTTTCAACCCAAATTTCACCGAATAATGATTTTTGATGTAAAATAAGATCATTGATCTCTGCGTTAAATATCACGTTCTGTAAAATATCTAAACGTAGAGATTTTTCTTTAAAATCTTAATCGTTTGTAAGAAATGTGGATTTGTACATTTTTGAGGTTATATCGTCATTTCTTGTGGATGCTTCAGGGAATTGTTGCTTTTATAACGGTGTAAAATGGTCGTATTTTCACTTTTTCAGATAAAGTACTAGCCAGAACCAGCAGTTTGGTGTCTTTTTATAGTAAATCGAATATAAGACTCTCGACCGGTATTGATAGGGTTGTTTGTATTACAAACAAAATCTTGAATTCAAAGATGAAATGTCATAAATGAATAGCGAATATACAGACTAAACAATAATATGGAAAGCATGTGTTTCGATCCTAGATGAGTTTCGAAGAAAACACTGACAAGCGACCTCGTAAATTCTGCATCACAAATCGATTTTTTGTCCCGTGCTCCAACATGACGTCAGATAAATAAACGTTATCTTTTAATCTACGAATGCCGATAAATAAAATAATTCCTGAATCGAAAGATCGCTGTATATATAATAAAAATAGTAAAACAAATAATGTTACGGTCACACGCTAACACGTGATAAATTAATTTTCAAAGCCATTTCATCCGTTTTTACTCTTTTATACTCGAATGACACCATCAATTAACGTATACGTTAATAATTATTCTTAAGGAGTAAGGCTACTGTGAAAATGTCAAAAAGTCCGTCGCCGGTTGAAGCAACTCAAATTGAAAAGGAAAGTACAATAAATGATGCAGAAAGTAAACTTTTTTTGCAACAATAAAAGTACCAGTTAAACTTTACACGAGGTTTCATCGCGAAAATATTTTTCAAAATATCTACGATTTCTCAAGATGAAATTATCGACGTATTTTTTGAATGTGTAATTATTATGTTTAATTAACATTATAATTGAAAATGTTGAATGATTATTACCAATAATATGAACAAATACGAAAATGTCAACATTCCTTTTTTGATGATTAAAATACGATAATAAAAGAAGCTCGGTCAAGCCCTAGCCAATATTGGGTTGTGTCAAGACAAATAAACTTATTATTTTTCACACAACGTTGTTTAAGTATATAAAAATAAAGGTTCAATTTTTCATGTGACTTATCTTTTCAAAATAAAATTTGCTCAATACCACCGACTTTTGAATCATCATAGTAGAGTAACCTCTCAAGTCGCAAGCAGTCTACTTTTCATACTACGCAGTAATAACGGAAATTAAAACCGAAATAAAAGTTTTGGGACGATACGAACAGTTGCTTCACTTTCAAACACACAAACTTCGATTTTACTTCTCACAAACAATTTTTTTACAGCGCTATATTGAAAACAGTGACAGATTAATCAAACGATTGCGTAACATTATATGGAGGATGCATCATCAGCAGTAACGTAAATATTTACCGTACTGTTTTGTTACGTCCATTGTACGTGAAATATCCATATACGATACGACAGAAAATGTAACTATCTACCGCCTAGCTATCAGCAAATTGATAAACAATGGCCAACAATGCCAATTGGCCAACAACGCTCAATGGAAGTCTTCATTACTACGATTCAATTGGAAAACGGGACATTTCGTGTGAACCGATTTCCGCACCCGCGGCAATTCTGGCTAACAAATACATTGAATTTTAAAAAAGTCCTCAAAATTGGAATTGAGAAAACCGAAATTTGGTGTGAATTATAAATTTAAAAAATAAAAAAAACAGAATACAGAAAACATTTTCCCAAATTTTGATTACGCCAGTACCTGTGCAAAACGAGATTAAGAGTAATTAGAATTCGATTTAAAGTCAACTTTGAAGACTATATAACGCTAAAATGCTCGCTGCCATCCCATTTGACATTGAAATATTCCTACGAGTCATATTCAAAATGGGCCTACTCTTGCCATTGTTTCGTCTACTGAGGACCCCATCGTTGCTCTCATCAAAGCTAAAATACTGTTTGTTAACACGAAACTGCTGTATAAATTAACATTGCGGTGAACCTGCCCTGGTTTGTCATTCAAATACTTTTTAAAATTGCAATAAAAAATTCGGTATGGGGATATGTACCCATAGCAGGGTTTCCCTTATTATATCGACACATTTTAAGTACTGCTAATAAAATTGGACGTATTAACAAAAATTGTTTCTGTATAGTATGGTAGACCTTATAACTGGAATCATAAAAAAACGTTTTAACTGAAAATATAAACATTTATATCATGATTGTAATATATTCAGTAAAAATGTTTTTTCAAATATATCTATAGAACAATACAATATTATAATTGCTTACAAAATGTCTCGATACTAAAAAAATATAACGTTTTTAAATATTTTTAGTTATAACTCTCTAATTTTGTTCAAAGTTCTAAAATGTACTAAATATTTTTTTTTTGTTCTATCGTTCTATCAATATGTAACGATATTTGTTTTCTATCGTGAAGTTAACTTTTACCCAATCGATCTCGAAGTATAATGTAAAATAAATTTTAACCGTCAACTTTGATTTATCAATGGTATGCTCAACATGTATGAATGAGTTCAGTAATTGTAACAAAATCAACGAAATTTTCATTTATATTTATCAAAATTGTAACATCCGACTTAGCAAATCAATTTTTTTCGTATATTTTTCTAATATATATCTTTTATAAATACGTTTCTATGCAAGACGGTTTTTTAATACCCAGAACGTGCAAAAATTTATCAGATACAGTGACCTTATTTTCACACTATATCGACTACTGACACTGTTCACGATTTATATTCTCGATGTTCCTTAATAAAGTCCCAATGATTTGGTATTTCATTCTAAGTTCACAGTATTCCGTATGATGTCAATAATTAGGTACCTTACCCAGTAAAGAACATTGTGGGGGGAAATTAAATAAAATTAAGATCAAATTGTTACAAAATATCGATTTGCAAAAATATGGGACACCCTAATTATGATTGAATATTTCATCTATTATTTCATCTATTATTTCATTTCTCCAATACCGAGACTATCAAGAGAAATAGTTTAAGATATCAATATCGGAATCACAGAAGTTCAAGAAGATCAGGGAAAACATTTAGTCCGTAGATTTTACAGTTCACACGAAACGATCGTTGTCCAAAAAGAATCGAAAGTAGCACGAGTCGAAAGTTTATTTTCACTGGTTGCAAAATTATACGTGTTCTCTGTTGATCGTGGGTGAGAATGAAATGTACCGTTCACTTTGAGATGGGCACTGTGTCTGGCTCGACCAGCCGGATTATCGGCTACGCAGGCATATTCTCCGGCGTGTTCACCTCTTACTGATGGTATCGTCAACGCGGAAACTCTGTCTCCCAATGAAGTAATACGCACACCATCGCCTACTTCTAAATGACGCCCACCGAACAACCACTTGAGTGTTATCGGCGTATCACCCTTAACCACTGCACACTGTACGATTATCAGATCTCCGGAGTTTGTCTCGTCGAATGAAAAAGGCTGAAGATGCGGTGCAACTGCGGACATTACGGTTAGAAAGGTTATCAACCGTTTGCGATTTCGATCCATCCCTAACTGAAGACAGGTAGCCTGAAAATGAGGATCTTGACGTCTTCGTGGTTCGAAGTAGAAATCTACGAAAGCAGATGGACGTTTCCACCATTTTCCTCTACTTCACAACTGCTAACAGCAATTGAACAAACCAGAAAACGATACCAACACCTGCCAAAATCTGTAAGTTTCAGTGGAATGGAAATGTTTTTTTTTCACTTTCAAGATCGTCTTCCAAAATCTGATAGACTGGACGAAATTGAATGATGTCATTGGTCACTCATCAGCGAATGGTCAACAAGTTCTCATTACTTCGGGTGACGCACAGCCATGGATGGTTCAGATCATGATCACCATTAACGTACTTCGATGTATATTCTCATGTATACCCATAACACAAGTGTCCCTCCGATGATCTTAGGACTTCTATTGCTATTCTGATTTTTCCTACTAGTACTCGAATATGTCGAAGCGGTGGGAGAAAATTTCTGAGTTCTGAATGCTGCATATTATCTGTAATACCATCAAGGAAACGAATCGATAGAAAGGATTGGACTGAGGTCTGAACTCATCTTCGAGAAAAATCAGGATTTCCGCTACGAAAATGAACGAAAATGCTTGGAAAATGAATAAAACAAGCGTTTCGCTAACAAGAAAAGAAAACTAAATTACGATTAACGATAAAAAAAAGGTTAATTAACGATGAGAGAGGAATATCTTATATGCACCGTTGACTACAAGATCGGCCGAAAGTTCATGCCTGCCAGCTAGATTTTCGGCAACGCAGGTATAAGTTCCAGCGTGCGACGCTTGGACGGATGCTATGCTGAGTATAGCGCCCCGTCCGCCGAGATCCAAAATAGCTACTCCCGAATGCGGCGATATTCCATGACCGTTCAAGGTCCAACGAAGCTTTAAGGGTGAATCACCTTCGATTACAGCGCATGGTACCGTTACTACTTGTCCGGAGTTCAATGGCTCTTCTCCGAATGTAAATGGCAACAATTTTGGTGTTACTGCAATCGTAAAGCATACGGACCGGTTTGGTTTAGCCATATCGTCCAATCACTTTTTCCAACCCCTATTGATTTCCTCTTTGAAGATCCAAACGTTGTCTAGCATGGAAAGCCAATGGTTTTTACTCATGTCGGGCCTTCTGAGCCGAACATTCTTCGGAGATTGGCATTTGGGTCGAAAAACAAATTAGAAAAGTTGGAGTTGCAATGCCCAGGGCGTTGATACAAAAGACTATAGTTTTGAATAGCATCTATTTATCCGTTGCAAGGTGCAATCTGAAGTTCTTTTTAGAAGGGAGATTTTGTTTTCCCAATAAGATTTCACGGTTGAGTCTTCTGCGAATAATTCTACAAAAGTGATTTCGTCGAGTGGGAAACTTCAAACCTCTGCATCAGTCCCTTTTAATTGGATTCAATTTATTGTCGTTTGACTTTTGAACGCTGCTATAGTCCTGAAAATTAAACTGGCACTTGATAGACGTGATACTGACGTTTTTAAAGCCAAAATCCAGTATCGAACTAGAGCTGAAGTTTTCAAATCTTCTGATTTGATTGTCGAAGTCGGATTAATCTGAATTATATCAGTTGGAGTTAAACTGATTGTTTACCTGGTTAACCTGAACGAATTTTCTGGTTACCCGTATATCAAAGTTCAGTTCTTTCGTTAGAATTTAGTAAGAAATAATAAGAAGAGGACTAGCCCCTTCTGGACTGGAAAATCTAAGCAATCACCCTCTTTGACAATTCTTTTCCACAAATTTTGCATACTGTGCACTAGTATACTGTGACAGATGACCATTCAAACCCTAACACTGAACATCCGAGTTTGCTAATTGACTACAACATTCGTATTTCCTTTATTGAGATAAGATGACGATTTTGGCATAAAACAAATGTACGACCTAAGCAAATCAGGCCATTGCCGATAACTGGCACCCTGAAGATCAATTATTTCGACTATACAGACGTAACTTCAAAATAATATGCACCTGTCCCATTTCAATACCAAAACTATCAAGATTGCCGAACATTTTATCGTTGAACATCGTTTTTCTCCGACGAAGGATCTCCGTAATGATAGCACCAAAAGATAATATGATCCTATCTGGCCAATGGATTTTTTTTATCTGAAGAAAGAGTAGTCTTTGTCATAACATTGATGTGACTATAAATCTATCCATCTACTATTTGGATTCAAAATAGGTGACTCCGAATGCTAGCTAAGGATGTTTTTATTGTGAAATGCATTAGTGTTGGATATCAATGTCAGGGAAGGGTTGAGTTTTCGGAAGAACATAAATTAGATGCTCGCATATGACAATAATCAGCAGGATTTATATCGTTTGAGTTTGCATTGTTGGAACACAATGTTTTTTGTTAATTTATCATATTCTCTTATTAATCATAATCCATAACATCTTTTTAAAACTTTGGGTCCTTAATTAAAAAAAATCCTTAATTGAAATATTAAAAATGTATGATTGATATTCACAGCATAAATCGACAAAAATATTATTTTCCAATTGAAAATACATTCTTTTCATTGGATTGCAACGATGCAAACTGCAACGCTATCAGCGTGAAGAGGGAGGTCATGTTATCAGGATGGAAGGTCAGGAGATGATTTATGATGAGTCTGAGTCGTTTCGCAGACCGAAACAGTTAAGTCGCCGATTAATGCGACGAATGAACTAAGGGTACCATTGACATCGAGGATTGCTGAATGCGACGAAGATCCGGCTAGATTGGAAGCGACGCATGTATACTCTCCGGCGTGTCTCTCAGCAACAGCTTCAATAGTCAATTGTTTGACGCGTTTGCCGGAACCGGTTATCACAACGTCCGTTCTGTCGGTTTCCACTTGTTCACCGTTAAACAACCACGTGATTTCTAGTGGAAAGTCACCTTTGCTAACAACGCACTGCACTGACGCCAAATCCCCGGCATTCACAGGCTCATCACCAAAAGACATCGGCAATATTTGTGGGGCCACTGCGATAGACATGCGAAGAAGATTTCATCAAACTTGTGATAAAAACTGTACGATATCCAAATTGGGAAAAATACCGTCAAAAACGCGGTGACCAGAGGTGTTTGAAATTTTTTTGCCTGCCTGGAGTTCGCCTATGTTAGCCAATCACGTTGGCCAGAACGAGCATCGGGCGAAATATCCGTTAGAACGCTATGAATCTAATATTTCTTACTTTTTTCTCTATAATCTTATTGTTAATTACTTCCTATTTGTAATTATTAAATACTATCAATTCCGCGTAACTTCATCCGCGTAATTTTCGAAACTTTTCTTGAATTACTGTCCGTTCCCTTTAGGGATGATTTTGTAACAAGCTAACATTAATTATTATGTTCGTAGCTGGTAAGGGGAGCTGCTCATGATCTCTCCTTCAGGAAACATATGGAACGCCTTTAAAAAATTATACTCCTGATTTTAGATCATTAAAGATTCATTTAAAAAAACAACGGTGGAAAGACGTCATTCATAACTTTTCTCATTTTTTATATGATATTCAGGCTTCACAATAATGGATATTTCATAATTAATCATGATATGTTACACGAATATCATAATTCAAAAAATATCAGTTATTGAATAAAGACTATCTTATGTGTTATTCCGAGGTATCCTCCACATGAATGACACGTTTCATCCAAACCGATTCAGCCGTTTAGACGAGATTGTGGAACAAATAGCAAAACAAACTTAGGAACCTCATATCTATTATGTTACGACGATTCAATAGTTGGATAAGGTTCTGAACCCGACCTCATCGAGCGAAAATTTGGGACAGGCCTTCCTGTCAAATTATCAATAGAAGCTCTTGCAGAAGTTTTGGCGATTCGCAGTAATTTACAAAAAATCGGATAAACATTTTTATGAGTATATTCGAAAATCTCGCCCTCTGATCTCGTCTCTCCTGGCTGACAGGAAACTGTGCTGTGCTATTAATTTCAGCATTCTAAGAGAACCTCTGAAAGGACTTTAGGGAACTACAAAGCAACTACAACTACCGCTGTCACATGTGTTTGTTTCGGTTTATTGGGTCTATTCGAGTTTGTTCGAGTTTGCTTGGGTCAATTTAAGGTTTCTTTAGGTTTCTTCGATGCAGTAAAAGCGCAGTAACATAAATAACTTTCAAAATACGCTATCTCGAAAACTATCGCCGAAAATCGTATTAAGGGTTTTATTAGAATATTAAAAGGAACGTCTGCGAAAATATTAAGCTCGATCAGACCTGTGAACATAGGGTTTTGATCATTTGGAATATTTTATCAAAATCAATAATATATAGATCTTCTGACATAAATCTGCACGTCCCACATCATGTACCAGTTGAAAATTATCTGGCGTCGTCATGTCTTTTGAGAAAGCAGATTTCGCTAAACCATTGGACCATTGGATTCACTAGCAGGAAATGGAAAATCATTGCGCGGAAAACACATCTCATCCAAAATTCTCAGCATACATCGTACATCTTAGAAGTGGCCCAACGTGCGATAAAGAAAGAGATTGCACATGGGTACCATTGACAGCAAGGAGAGCTGATCGTGTAGTTGAGCCAGCAAGATTGCTAGCTTCGCAACTGTATTCCCCCGCGTGGCGAGCGGAAACCGCATCGATACTCAACAACGATATCATTCTGCCAGTTTTTGTAATCGTAATGTCCGGATGTGATTGATGATTTATCGGCAATCCGTTTAAATTCCAACGTATCTCAAGAGGTGAATCCCCCTTAAGAACGCTACACATAGCCGAGACCTGTTCACCCCAATTGGCTGGCTCTTCACCAATCGAGAATGGTGCGATCTGAGGCGCCACTGAAAATCATCATAACAGAGTGTAGACAATTTATCATACATTGATGATACCCGACAAACGTAATGACGTTTTTTTTTATTAATATTCCGTCGTCACCTCTCTTACTATCTGTGTGTCTGTGCCCGAATCTGAATGCTGAAAACCGAGAATTGATGACCGTGACTCAGAACTGGAATATTTTGAGACTAGGGACCAGGGACAGCTAGGAGTAGGGAAAGACAATGATTCTGTTCAGGAAAATTGACTGATACTAAAATGCACAAAGTACAAGGCAATCTGCTGTAAAAGATGATACGTTGGTATAAAAATGTATGCAGAAAATATATACCAAGCCATTTTACAAAACTAATTGTGTATTCTGCGATCAAAGAGCCTGTGGTTCTAATAAAAATGATACTTAGTTTTTGGGAATCCATTTATTCTTTATTCGTGTATATTTATTATTGTTAGCGAAATCATGCAACCCTGTAAAACTACGATATGTACAGAAACATTAACTAATGAGTCTAGTGTTAATGAAACTTTTATCCTGAAGAATTTTAGAAAACGTTCAAATCGTAATATGTCTTATCGGCTCCGTGTAGAGTGTCGAGTCATGAAGTGGAATGCTGTGGATAAAAATAACAATGAACTTGGCTATCTATTTGTTAAATCAGTTAAATCAGCAAACAAATTAAACATATCCTTTCACTAAAAGTGGGCCATGAGAGATACTGCTAATTTGATTGTAGCTTGGCAATCAATTGGAAGTTAGAACAATGCAACAAATAATAGCTGCGGTCAGGAGAAAACGTAAACAATCGTGCTTATTTGTCATTTAAATGGTCTTCATTTTAAGTACTTGTTCTGTACTTATGTATTGAGTGATATTATCTATTTTTTTACTATGATTGAGCTTTTACTTGTTTTTTTCACTTGATTAAAAGAGAACACTTCTTGTCATTTTTATCCAGCCAGACTGAGTTCTTGCTAACAAAATAAGGTATTACTGGCTGAACATTAGCAAATCACCGAGAATCTTGAAAATTTGCAAAATGATACTTTTTGATAGAATAATAGTGCATGACGCATTTTTGAATTGTTCACTAAATAATTTATCTGTTATAAACATAGAAATTAAACACGGTCGCTTATCTTAAAACAGCTTCGACAGGCGTTAATGATTAAATAACGAATGAAACTAAATCACCACAAATTCTGAAAATATATGATCAAGACTTAGGATCAACCGATTGATTAGCCTAAGTTTCAATTGAATAGATTACGTTGTCGAGTTTCAGAATCAATTTATAAGATATTGAAACTTTTATCTTAATGATGATTTAATCAGCGATAATTGGAAAACATAATGTTTATTGAGCTTTTGGATAATTATTGATCATGATGAAATTATCTAAATGTATTCATTATATTTGACAATTAAGACTTTTTTATTGAACACTTGAAAAAGGTGTATACTCACTGACCAAACTTCAGTTAACCGCATGCCAATATCGTCAAGTTCGACTTCCATTATTAATGACAGTAAAAAATAAATGTGTATAAGTGCTAATTCATTATTAAGATAGCAATTTTGATTCCTCCATTTTGGACCAACTTTTCGTCCAACGATCCATCCAGTAATACCTTAAATGCACTCGAGCCTCGATTTTCATCTTCACAATTCGTCAGGTTATCATCGCAATCAGAAAATCAACGAAAACACGAAGGTTGAACGTTATTCGAGTTGCATTCGGCGCTAATACATGATCACTCAAATCCACTAATGGACATCGTACGTATTTTTTCGGCATAAAAATACAGCGAAACATAATTTTAAAAACAATAAAATTTGTTTTGAATTTTTATTTGTCGAAACATATTTTCGAGGGTGCTATGTCCGTTCGCTGATCATTACACATTCACATTCCTAATAATAAATTCAGTTGAGTGCACTTAAGATTTAAATAAAATGATATATTCTCGAGGAGTAGAGTCACGAAGTGCATTTTAGAAAAACTAAATGGCAAAAATCGAAAAACAGGAAACGCTCGAGCTTAGTGATCATAGTACCATTGACCGAAAGTACTGCAGTGTGGCTCGTA
Source organism: Ophioninae sp. A BG-2022a (assembly GCA_030523105.1). Taxonomy (NCBI): domain Eukaryota; kingdom Metazoa; phylum Arthropoda; class Insecta; order Hymenoptera; family Ichneumonidae; species Ophioninae sp. A BG-2022a. Next base: position 108,472 of record JAPYZI010000328.1, on the reverse strand, counting down.
GCTCCTGCTCGATTAGCAACGGTACAGGTATATTCGCCGGAGTGTCTAGCAGCTACAGAGTCAATTGCCAAAGTACTGTGACGTTTGGCACCCGTGATAGTGATGTCCGAACGATCAGTGGACAAAGTACGACCATTAAAGGCCCAACCGATATCCAGAGGTAAATCCCCCTTAGATATCGAACATACGAGAGATACAGCTTCGCCGGAATTCAATGGTTCCTCGCCGAACGCGAACGGAAGTATCTGCGGGCTAACTGAGAACGTGGCGTAACGTCAAATCGGGATAGGACCATTCTGTCTTACCTAATATCACAACTATCTTCGTAATTGATAACTGAAATCCGATCCAATTTATGAACTCTACTGACCGAACCTAAAACTGGCGTTTTCTCCGTTACGGAAAATCATATTCCAAGTTGTTGCAGAGATAACGAATGTGTTCACGAACAAGTATTAGATCCGCTGAAAAATTGCCGAATTCGTAGGAAATTGGGGTTGGAAGGAATTTGCGTGGATGATAAACCAAAAATAGTTGGCGATATCAGAAAAACAGTGCAGTTTTCTAATCGCGTGCAGTGGTGGGATCCAAAAAGCTAGATTTTGAATGTTTTTTAGATTATGTTGAAGCCAATTCGAAAAAAAATGAGTTTAACGAGATACAGTTGATGGTATAGATAGTAACGAATGTTTGGATTCGTCATTTCAATCACCGTTGACTGTCAAAGTTGTCGTATGGCTGACGTTGCCAGCTCGATTACTCGCTATGCAAGTGTAATTTCCTGCGTGCCTCGCAGCAACGGACTCTATGCTGATGATGCTCATGTGTTTATTAACTTCAGCAACGACTATGTCAGGATTGTCAAAGTGTACTGATTCACCGTTGAATCGCCATACTATCTTCACCGGTGAATCGCCTTTTACGATGGTACAAGTGGCGGAGACCGTATCACCAGAGTTTGCTGGGCCATCGCTTATGGAGAATGGATTTACTTGCGGTGGTACTAAAATACGATAAAATAGCAAAAAAATCCTTAGAAGCAATTACAAAATCATTTTTTTCCTCAGTATTTCGTGACGTGCCTTCAGACGAACGTGGCCTTGAGAAATTGGTCGTTATCCAGAAAACAAAATAGATAAAACTTCAAAGTTATCTTGTCTGGAAAGTTGCGTAGTGGAGCTGTGGATGCGTAAGTGAAAAAAATACAGCCTTCAATTTAATAAACACGACGATGATTATGTAACACGAGAGTGATGTTTGTAAAGTCGGGGGGATGCAACGTAAATTACTATTTTTCGATTAGGTGAATTTATTTCGACAAATATTAATTACGAAAATTTTCCAATAATTTTCCTAATTACTTATTTTGGAATCTATAATTTGAATACGAAAGCAAAAATGTTGTAAAACACCGTAAATGCGAAAACAAAAATATAAGGAAACAATTATCTGTCTGAACAATCCGCTGGGTATTCGTTTGGAGAAATGCAGCCCATTACCTTTGAAACGACGTTTGGAAATCCATCATAATTTATGGTAGTTATTATTTCCTTGAGCAGCTTTAAATTAAATTTACCTATCAACATAACGATTCCAAAGTATCGTCTGATGTATGACATGAACTTTCGAATTCTAATTAACAGCAGTGAATCTGTCACTATTGCCCACAGCAAATCCCAGATTTATCGACATTTAAGTCAAGAGTACTTTGAATAATTCCTTTAGTCACGTTTTCGAAGAAACGACGTAGGATGAATGTTCAGATAATCAATTGTAATAACTAACGGAATCTCTAATAAACGCTACGAACGTTTGGTAGGACAAAATTCCAGCAATCACCAACCACCCAAACAGATGATACGCTACAATGGATTGCTTGATACTGCCCTAATCAAATCTAAGATTTATTCATATTTGATCCGAACTGCTTCAGATTTTGTCTTTTAGGACGTTTTCGACGAAAGGATGTCGGATGGAAGAGCAAACATGCAATTGCAGTAACTAACCGAATATCTAATGGAATCTACACAAAATCGGTTAGGTAGAATTCTAGCATTCGCCAATTATTGACCAGATGGTCCACCATAACGAATGTGCTATTACTAGCCAGATTAGAACCAAGATTTATCGACATTTGATTTGTGACGAAGGATGGATTCGCAGACGCCTAAATGCCATAACTAACCGAATGTCTAATGGAATCTACAAAGTTGGTTAGGCAGACTTCCAGGGTTTTTCCATCATCGACCAGGGTTTGAAAAGTGTTTTGTGTGGAAGGATGGACTGGTTTTTTTTCTAGAGTGGATTACAAGGAACTTTGGATTGGCTAAAAAGTGGGAAAAACAATATGGAGTTGTACCGTTGACAGCGAGGGGTGCAGAGTAGCTCGTTGCACCGGCAGCATTACCAGCCGTACAGGTGTACTCGCCCGCATGACGAGCCGTAACGGCTTCGATAGTGAGCAAACTGACGCGTTTGCTCGTACTGACAATCGTTATGTCCGGATAATTGCGATTTATCGGTGAACCGTTCAATGCCCACTCGATTGTCATCGGATTGTCACCCTTAATGAGGGTACAAGTCGCGGTTACGGTATCACCCCAATTCGCTGGTTCTTCGCCCATGTCGAAGGGAGCAATCTGAGGAGCAACTGCGCTTGCGAGCGTCAGTCGTAAGTAGAAGAGTATGAAAAAAAAGAACCCGATGGAACACGGCGATGCCATTTTGGCATTGGTGTCAACCCTCGTATCTCGAATACATTCGGCGAAACTGAACATTTGATCAAACAGTCCGATGACTTCTAAGCGCAGAATGATGATTGGTATGGAGTATGTGTTTTTTTTTGTTTCTGGTATTGGAAGAATTTTTGTTGGATGGCATGCTGGAATTGCTAGATAGTGGAAAAAAAAAACAAACGTGCCTTCACCTGTCCTGTTTGCACAAACATTAAATGTTGAATAAAATCATAACGTCCAATCTTGGTAAGGCTTGATATCAAATTTGGTTATAGCAGCAGATTTTACATCAAGTATAGTACTGGCGTTCTGAAACGTTCCTCGGTTGGACACGTACCGTTGACTATTAATGTAGCCGATTGGCTCGTCGTTCCAGCTCCATTCGTTGCCACACAAGTATATTCTCCTGCGTGTCTTGCAGCCACTGATTCTATACTGATGACGCTCATGTGTCTACTAATTTTCGATATAGATATGTCGGTATTTTGAAAACCTATCGTCTGGCCGTTGTGTTTCCAAACGATTTTCATCGGAAAGTCACCCTTAATGACGGTACACATCGACGATACCGGATCACCCGAATTTGTTGGCCCATCATTGAATGAAAAACTTGCTATTTGTGGCGCGACTATAATAAAAACGGTTTCACACTCTTCTAATTTGCTAAAAACTGATCTTGAAATATATTTCTAGAAATAATTTGCATTTAAGAGGAAGATGTGATTGGCGACGAGTGATCTTCATTGATGTCCGTTTCATGGTGGCGTTCGTGTTGTTTTGTAGAATTTGTATTCTTACGATGAAACCTGCATTATTCGCGGTTAGATAAAAGGAGCGCAGAAGCCATATGGTGACTTGGGAAATGTGCTGCAATTGGGGTTGAAATATAATTAGGAAGAAACTATTGGTGTACAATAGAAATACTGGGTCGGGAATGCGGTGGTGATAAGGTTCCATATAATTTGTGATTGTAGGGATGAGAAGTAGGAGTGAAAGGGTGAAAACGGATCGAGTTCGATTTCTCTCTATTCAATTTTATCGACATGCAATTCATAGATACTCTGTTCCTTTTCCTGCGTTTGAGCAGAATGCCTTCGGTTCAATATTTACTTAATTGCAGTCCGTGAAGATTTAACAGTTTAGAAATATCTGGATGGCTTCAATTGTTTCACTTTGAACCAGTAGTTTCAATTATCTCACGGGTGGTAATTGAAAAACGTACCGATTCCCGGTTTCGTCTTCATCTTTAATTTAACCTTTTCTATTATATTCGATAACCTACGAAGAAAATTGAAGTTCCAGATTACGTATTTCCACGTGTATTGCCACATTGGTGTTAACGCTATGTATATTTCAACATTTAAATTAGGCTTAGGTTGTCATTCTTTAATTAGGTTTTTACTCCAATCTGATTTAGAAGTGTGAGATGTTATTTCATAAAGCATGCAGATTTCAAGTCAAATGAAATTGTAAATTTACTTCAAATATGAATTCGTCTGGAAATTGCGAATAACTCTAATTTCATCTTCGATTGCACACCTCCATACTCCAGTTTGTTGAAAACTTCGGAGTTTAGATATAAGTCATTAGAGTACCAAAAAATGGCGATTGATGAGAATAAAATATAACATTTCATCCAATTCATTTTGGCGATTCAATCCGTGAATCTTGCGGCTGGTTATAACAAAATGGAAGTATCTAACAAAATGGGTTTAAAAAATATGAAAACAGATCTTGGATGGCTATGAAACCATACAGAAACATACTAAAATTACTATCGAATTAAAATTACTATCGAAACATACTAAATTTACTATTCGAATTATAAGGATATTGGTTGCCTTATAATTCGAACGGAAAGACGAACAAAGTTCCAAACGGATGGATGGAGAACAGAAATGGAAAATTTGTTGAGGATTTTATGAAAATGTGGACCGTCTCATCAGATCGTTTTGTAGTCTCAACGGTTTGCATTCCTTCCATCGTATGAGTGTATCTTTATCAGAAAGTACCATTGACAGCCAGTGATGAAGAATAGCTAGTTCCTCCTGCAGAATTGCTAGCCGTACAAGTATATTCTCCGGCATGTCGAGCCGAAACACCGTCGATCGTCAGCAAGCTGACACGTTTACTCGTACTGACTATCGTTACGTCCGAAAAATCACGTGATATCGGTTCTCCGTTCAATGCCCATTGAATATCGATGGGAAAGTCACCCTTGAGGACTGTACATGGAGCGGTCACGGTGTCACCCCAATTTGCTGGCTTATCACCAAATACGAAGGGTGCTATCTCAGGGGCAACTGATAGATAATGATAATAAGCGAAAATGATAATTAGATTCTGAATAAACAGTTGCTTGAACATTTTTAAAATTAACGTCGACGACCAAGATCCTGAAAAAACTTTTGATACTCCTAATCGTTTTATTTGTCATTGGAATCTTTCAAGGCTTCTGGATTTCTCACCTAAATAAATCGAATAACAAGCGTTTTAAAGAGAAGTCCTGATTTTCTATCGTTTGAGGGAGCACTGATGAAAGGTCGGGTTCGCCTGAAGCCTAGTAGTAGTTTGGTTAGAAAGGCAGCTAGTCACCTAAAAATATGGGGAACAATACCAATACAAGGTGATCGGTAATTCGACCTATTTTTTAAAAGAGTCATTTTCGTGGTCATCTGAATAATATTGAGCTCTACCAAGTAGGGATAGAAGCTGAGTAGTTACCGAGTTTGATATTTTTACACCTTTTTGAAATTTTCGGGCTCGTCATCCAAAAATAAATAATTTTAAAACATTCTCTACCATGAGAATTCAATTACTACTTTTCTGAAAACTAACAAATAACTGGTGAAGTTAAAAAAATCCAATCCCAAAATTTGCCTGTCAGAAATACAAAAGTTAACATTTCTTATATTTAATATTTTTCAAATTTCGGACATTTTTGAAATTTTAGCTTTCAGAAAAGTCCTTATTGAATATTCAGAGTGCTTTTTCAAACTGTTTGTTTCTGGCGACAAGTCTAAAGTTTGCAAAACGACGGTTAAACCATCATAACTCAGTAACTATTCAATATTGAAGCCTTCTTTATGAGGTTTAATTCAAATGACCTCTAGAATGACCTATTCTGGAGGCAAAATTACCGGTACCCTGTATATGTATAAGTAAAATCAAATACCTAACGCTTTTTTATTGTCAAAAACAAGTACTATACTCACCTATGAACATTAATTACTATCAATGTTAAAAAATGAACAGTGAAAAATTTAGAATAATTTTGGGAATTCACGTGTTGTTTTTGTAAATCTTCGTACTTGTACATTTTTTCGTTTTGTTTGATTGACAGGTACCCTAGTTAAGTATAAATGATCGACTATTCTAGTAACTCATGTACCATCATCGATTTTTTTTAAAACGACAGTGTCAGTGTATAGCAGGAACTGCAGATGGCTTGAGGAAGTAGTATCTTTGAGGTGATAAAGAAAACGTGAGAAAACATTCAGGAGAATAGAAATAAATTAAAGTTGTAGAAAATCCGAGCCTCACTGTGTTCGGAAACTAACCAGTCAAATTCGGGTAAACTTGTAGCTACAAAAAAGAGTTTTAACAATAAAAAATAATCGAAAGAATATTATTATTCATTATTTGACAGCTATTAGGCTGACAGTGTTTGACTAAAGTCCTGTTGTATTTTCGTGTATACTACATTTTACAGTTTTGCTGGTTTTACGGGATCAGTGAAACAGGAAAAATGGAAGAGAATAAGACGAAGACGAACGCAAAAGCAGGTAAAACTAATTTCAGATGATGCAACTACTTGATAAAGAATGCAGGGTAAGAGTATTTCTTTCGCTATATTTTTGATTCACCATTGACTGCCAAGGACGAGGAATAGCTGGTTCCACCAGCGGCGTTACTCGCTGTACACGTGTATTCTCCAGCGTGACGAGCCGCAACTGCTTCGATAGTGAGCACGCTATTTCTTTTACTTGTGCTGCCTACACTTATATCCGGATAATCGTGGGAAATCGGTTGACCATTGAGGGCCCATTCGATCTTGATAGGATAATCTCCCTTAATCACGGTACATCCGGCCGACACAGTTTCGCCCCAATTCGCTGGCTCATCGCCAAATGTAAATGGTGCTATACCTGGAGCGACTTTGAAAATGTTTGCTTTCTTATTTATCGGTCCGATGAAAGTAATCATTCTATCTGGAATATTCTTTAGAAAGAAAAATTCAGAGCCTGTATTATCGAAATATTGGATCGACGAAGGTAGACGTTGCCTAGTGGAACAGCAGATTTCGAAAGTCAGGACGAAAATGCGAACGTCTTTCACTTGACTCCGATACGAATAGCCTGGATGAAATCTAAACGATGATGCCTAGAACGAACCGTGAGAGAAACAAAGCTGTAAAAATCCGTTAATCTCGGAAAGCTGTGGATAAATTTTAGAGATCTCTCCGAGAAAAGAATCCAGAAGAGTCTATCGATATAGCGAATGAATGAATGTAACGAATATGTATTGAATGTACGCTATGCTTGTTTGAACATTCCTGGAGTCGATGTGTCAAGGACTTCCATGGACAGAGGTGACAGGATATGCATCATCAATGATTATAGAAAAGAACCGGATGAGGATGGTTGGTTGGAGCCATGATTTACTCATAACGAAATTAAGATAATTATAGGTTAGCTTGAACTAGATAAGAAAATGTGTTGCCGGATCAGGATGAAAGAAGAGAACAGAGAAGACTAAAACATCCCTGAAGCATTCATGAAATAAAAGAAGCTAAGTTACGTAAAAGATGTAGCCAACATAAATGACTATTACAAAAGATTGTGGCTTCCGGATGGAGACGCAAGCGTTATTTGTTGATTGTTAATTAGTTTCCATTTTTTAACGGACTCCATCATCAGCGCTGAGAGCTCTGACGCTGAAGCTGTTGTTTTACGTGTTTCATATGTTTGAAGTAATAGTCTTAGATTATTACACCATCTAATTAAATGTTTTTAATTGATCCGCAGGTCAGTTAAAACATCGAATAGCTGGTGTGTCAAATCGGATAGAGTTGGTATCATCTATCTCTGTTCCGATTGTCCAAATGTTTTCGATTTCCTAGACCTTTTTGATGTTCCCTTACAATATGCCTATTTGATACAGCCTTGGCGAACTGAATGCACGGACCAATTTATATACTAATGTGACCATATTTGATACACCTTAGTGTTTTTTTTGCTACATCTATGCACACCGCTGATTCCCAACAGGACCTCCAACCGGAAATCACAATCAACGTATCGTAACAAATATCGTAATAATATAAAAAAAACAGTTGAAATTAAAGAACTAAAACGTAATTTACTTATCGAAACTATTTACAATGATTTAGTACCATTGACTACAAGTGACGCGGTATAACTTGTTCCACCGGCAGAATTGCTGGCGGTACACGTGTAGTCTCCCGCGTGTCTAGCAGAGACTGAATCAATTGTGAGTACGCTGACGCGTTTGCTCGTCGCTACAACACTGATGTCCGGATAGTTTTTCGAAATTGGTTCGCCATTTATCGCCCATTGCACATCGATAGGATAATCGCCCTTAATAACGGTACATCCGGCTGATACAGTCTCACCCCAATTGGCTGGCTCATCGCCGAACATGAATGGTGCTATACCTGGAGCGACTTTGAAAATATTTATTGACTTATTTACCGGTTTCCAGAAGGTTCTCATTGTACGTTGGACCTTTTGCGAAAACGATTCACCATGTGATATATAAACGTTGGATCGATGAAGGTGGATATTCCATAGTAGAATCGCACATTTTGGAACTCAGGACGAAAATAAGATGTGCTTTCAATTGACTCAGGTACGACAAGCCTTGAAATCTCAACGATAGTAGCTAGAAAGAACCGCGACAAAAAGCAACATTGAAAAAACCCTTTCATATTGGAAAAGTGTGGAAAAATTTCAAATATATCCGCGAGGACTACAACTAGAAGAGGACTAGAAGAGGCTGTCGATATAGTAAATGAAACAACTTAACAAATACTTGATGAATACATGATTGGCTTGTTCGAACAGTATTGGAGTCGATGTGTCAAGGAATTATGTGGTCACTGGCTTCAGGATCGGCATAATCAATACTTGTACAGAAGGATTGGATGCGCAAGTATTTTAAATAAGTGGTTGAAGCAGTCACTTACACATAATGAAATTAAAATCATTCAAGGTAAGTGTCAACTAGAAAACAAAAGTTATTGCAGGATCAGCGTTAAAAACCACCTGATTTGTAAACTACGGTACGTGTTATAGAACTTTTCAAAAACTTCAAATAATATTGAGCAATTCATAATAGTCTTGTACCATTAACTACAAGTGATGCCGTATAACTTGTTCCACCGGCTGAATTGCTGGCGGTACACGTGTACTCGCCCGCGTGTCTAGCAGCCACTGCGTCGATCGTGAGTACACTGACGCGTTTGCTCGTCGCTACAACGGTGATGTCCGGGTAGTTTTTCGAAATCGGCTCGCCATTTATCGCCCATTGCACATCGATAGGATAATCTCCTTTGATAATCGTACATGTGGCAGTTACAGTGTCACCCCAATTTGCTGGTTCGTCGCCCATCTCGAACGGCGATATTTGCGGAGCGACTGCCGATTTCCGAAAATGATTCATGTAACTTGGGGCACTTGTCCTACGAATGAGCTACAACAACACGCTCACTAATACCTATTTCTACTTAATTCAATAAAGACGAAAAACGGCTTCATGGCTGTATATCTTAATCCTAACTAATGTCACAATCCTGACCGCCTATAAGACAGTATATTTGATACTCAATCACATCCAAAACAATGACCGACTTCAGTAAAATGTTAAATCTGGATACACCGGAATTAACGCATAGGATACTTACTATTCTATAAATCAGTGTCTAACAGGTGGTCTGGGAGTCCCAATATTTATGTAGAAAACAGGTTTGGACTATTCTGGGTCTTTGCTATTCAGTCGAAGTACTCAACGGGTTGCAATGAAACTTGATGTAGATGCAGGTTGGAACTTGGACTGACTTATTTACTTATGGCAACTAAAAGTACCACAAGAGGTATAACAAGAACGGACACAACGCTGAAGAAGCTGCGCGTAAAGGCTGGCTTCTGGTAAGAACTAGTTACTGACCATAACTAATGATTGAAATGGATTTGTTGGATCTATTTTGGTTGGAAATAGGACGTTGTTTCGTAGATAACCTGTGTTTAACGTACTTCACCAAGAGAACGAATATTAAAAAACCATTTGCTAAAAAAACGCAGGAATACCGTTGACTATCAAAGATGCCGAAAAGCTTGTTCCACCAGCAGAATTGCTCGCAGCGCATGTGTATTCTCCGGCATATGTGGCAGTCACTCCATCGATAGTCAATAAACTGACACTTTTGCTCGTAGCTATTATTATATCCGGATAGTTGGAGTTGATCGGTTTACCATTTAGTGACCATTCGATAGAAATTGGCCGATCTCCTTTGATCACGGTGCAAGTTGCGGTTACGGTGTCACCCCAGTTCGAAGGTTCGTCACCCATTACGAAGGGGGCAATTTGAGGTGCGACTGTAGGTACATTATATTTCAATCAAGCATAGGTAAGAACAGGGTAACCCTATGAGAATGCCTCCATGGAGTTCCTATGGGCTACTCTCAACTTTTAATCGCAACAACTTGAATGCGTTTATTATTTTCCTTTTTTTTTGTTCATAGTGTTACGTATTTCTAAAACCATCTGATTTTTACTATTTTGAACGATTTGTTAGGTGTTGCTGGGGTTCTCCGGTGTTACCTATTTTTTCTGTGGTTAGGTTCCCTTCTGTTTTTTTAACATCTCGATTCGATTAATTTCCTTCTGCTTTTTTGTCATCAGGTCCGGCTACGTTGCGTTCGGCCTTTTCAGCGTCAAGATTGGCAAGGTTTCTAAACTCGTTGCTTCTTCAGCGATGACTTTGGTTAGGAACTCTTATTTGTTTAATGTCAGGGCAAAAACAACCTTATGCGTGTTTAATGTCCGAGCAGAAAAGTCCTTCTGCTTGTAGAGTGTTAGATTTTACTCGGGTCAAATATGCCGTGTATACTTTCTTTTATACAAATTTCAGAGAAAATGCAAAGGTATTCAATTGGCTTGAATGGTTTATTCACGTTTACGTTCCTAGATCGGGGAGAGGGTCTAACGGTGTATGTGTAACTTTAAATAATTTTTTATCGGATAATTTGCGCTTTTGTATGTGCTATTTTTAAAGTGATGGACGAGTAAGAGCACCAGGATTTAAAGTCGTTTTCGCCAAAGTAGCGTCCTGCGTAGTTTTCGGGGCATCGTCGCTTTTCAAAGTCCAGCATAAATAAGGAGATCGTGGAATGGATAAATGAGGATAGCAAATCTTTCAACGGGGTTTATGGAACATGAAGTATCGTTTCATAGATAAGCCTGACGCACGAAATTGACCAACATTAAACCCAAATCCACATAAAACAAATATTTTTTGTAAAAATCATGAATGATTCCTCATAGAAAATACCATTGACTGCCAATGATGCGGAATAGCTCGTGCCACCAGCAGCGTTACTGGCGGTGCACGTGTATTCTCCAGCGTGACGTGCTGATACCGCTTCGATAGTCAAGACGCTCACCCGTTTACTCGTTCCGCTTATCGTTACGTCTGGATAATTACGCGATATTGGTTCTCCATTTAGGGACCATTCTATCTCGATCGGCAAATCCCCTTTGGAAACTGCACAGGTTACGGCTACCCCGTCACCTGAATTTGCTGGTTCTTCCCCAATGACGAATGGCACGATCTGAGGTGCAACTAATCAATAAAAGGTAAATGAAAATCAAAATTTCCTAGATTGAGTGGAAACCCATGCATATCGGATCGTATATACTCAGACCTCTAGAAGTCTTTCTCGACTTATTTGAGTTCAAATAGAATATATTCCTCTGAATACGCAAATGGATTCAATTAAACAATCAACATATCAACGGGTCATTGCGAAAGATTGATTTTCGCAGAGTTCGGTTCGGTGCAGTTCTAAGCAAAAAGAGTCCGGCTGACGTCATGTATAATTGAGGGATTCGTAGGATCAACAGAAATATAATGATGTAGATAACCTGCCACAAGATTTCTTTCATTCCAGTGATTCTGTGTATTGAATTGTACCGTTCACCGTTAACGATGCTGAGTAACTTGTTCCTCCTGCAGAATTGCTCGCTGTACACGTGTATTCTCCTTCATGACGTGCAGCCACGGTATCGATAGTCAATACCCTTACCCGTTTACTGGAACTGCTTATCGTAATATCTGGATGATTTTGGGCTATTGGTTCACCGTTTAACGACCATTCGATATCGATCGGTAAATCTCCCTTAAAGACTGTACAACTCGCCGTAACCGCGTCACCCGAATTCGCTGGCTCGTCGCTTATTACGAACGGCACAATCTGGGGTGCCACTGTGTGGTCAAAGATACAAACGAAGCTGGTCACTAAATGAACTTTCATGCGTTATTATATAAATTCGAAGGGAAGAAAAATGACTCTAAGATAAAAACGTAAATTTCTTAATCTGTCACCAATATTTATTGTTGATGATGACACGTTATTAGGATTGAGTATAGTATTAAAAATATTGATTATTTTTTGCATGTCGTATCCGTCTACATTTTCGAAATATCATGTATCCAGATTCACATACGAACTGATGATGATTAATGCAGCATACTTGACATCTGCTGATCACATCTGGTTGGATTTTTTCGAAGACCCGGAATCAATACCTTCCAGTTAGATTATCAGCAGGGTTCAAATATTGGTAGCTCTTTGTAAGTTGTTCAGAGACACCCAACGTTTCGAAATACTAAATCTGACTACATCATCGGCATGATACCAGAGTGAACAAGCGTGTTTGACTCTTCCAGGACGTTGTACGAAAAACGTATCAATAGTTGATGAATTGGTGATAAGAGGAACAAACTGACCTACTATTGAGTCGTGTAACGCAAACCTTCAGCTTTGTGTTTGGAGAGAAAAAATGTTGAAAGTAGGACAACACAATACTGCGATCTCTTCCAGTATCCTCTATGACCATCTAGCTACAAGAAATATCCGCCGTCATACTGCCATTTCTAATAGCCATGAAAGATTATCATTTTAATGCATCGATCGACATTCAAGAAGGGTTAACATAATTTAAAGTTAGGAAGTTCGTTTCATAGATATCCTGATAAAATTGGAAACAAATTCTACAAATTGTTGTACCGTTGACTGCTAACATTGCGGAAAAGCTTGTTCCTCCGGCAGCGTTGTTTGCCGCGCAGGTATAATCCCCAGCATGTTGGGCTATCACAGGATCGATCGTCAAGAGACTAACACGTTTATTCGTGCCGATCGTGATGCCTGGATAGTCTCTTATCGGTTTTCCGTTTAACGACCACTCAATGTTGATCGGCAAATCACCTTTGTAAACGGTACACGTTGCCGTCACAGCGTCTCCCCAGTTAGCTGGTTCGTCGCCCAATTCGAAGGGAGCAATTTGGGGCGCAACTATGATCAAGGTTATTCAACGATTATTGCACAAATCTTCGCAGAAAGAAAACCGGCCAGCAAATACCACTTAATCGAAATCGATTGCCCGACCGTAGCTTGCCGATCGATTTTTCCATGTCTAAAAGCTGCCGACTCTGGAATCGTTTTACCTCATAGGATTGACCCGCACATTTGGAGGGGGTGGAATCGTTTGGATATTAAATAAGGCAGTCGGAGAAATCAAAGAAAACAAAAGTTTTGGCCGTTGTGCAGGAAGCTTTACCATTAACTGCTAAAGTTGCTGATTGGCTCGTAGCTCCTGCGAGATTCGATGCCGAACAAGTATATTCGCCAGCGTGACTGGCTGCTACTGATTCGATCGTCAGGATACTGTTTTTCCTGCTGGTAGCCACTATATTGATATCGCTACGCGAACGACGAATCGGTACGCCGTTAAGCGCCCACGTTATTTCAATCGGTAAGTCACCTTTGAGTATCGAGCAACTGACGGTTATCGATTCGCTGGAACTCACCGGACCGTCGGCCATTGTGAAAGGGACGATTTGTGGAGCAACTGGAAATGCAGACGACTAAATATGCGTTAACGGTGGAAATGTCAGCCAAAATTAACTTTTCGCAAATTCATTTTGCGCTCGATCGGTAAGTCGAACTATGCTTCGAATTTTGGATTCATACGTGTGCGTCGGATGTGGAAAAGAATATACAAGTACTGCCGGGTGACATTAACTTTTCCCGAATTTATTTTACGCGCTATAGATAAGTCGTACCCTTCTGCGATCTTGGGAGCTGTCCGATTTATATGTTCCACATTTGTTTGGGTCAGCTCTAGAGTTGGAATACACGAAGACTGTTAGTCCACAATAACTTTTCGTATCTTTATTCTGCATCGGATCCGTAAGTTATTTCCTACTTCAATTTTGGGAACCGTCCGTTTTACAGATATTATCTTTGTAGGCCAGGTATGGGGTGGGACCACACGGGACCAGGATATGCAGGATTACATCAATCTTGTTTGTTGCAAAAATGAAATTGAAAATGGAGAAAAGTTTGGGAATTTGGACATCGTACCGTTAACCGCTAGTGTAGCCGATTGGCTTGTCGACCCCGCTATGTTGGAAGCCACGCACGTATACTCTCCAGAATGACTCGCAGCTACCGATTCGATGCTGAGGATACTGTTCTTTCGTGTTGTCGCCAATATATTGATATCACTACGTTCACGAAGCACAGTCTCGCCGTTAAGGGCCCACGTGATTTCAATGGGCAAGTCACCCTTGAGAACGGAACAAGTTACGCTGATCGATTCCCCTGAACTAACCGGTTCTTCTGCGATCGTGAACGGTGCTATTTGTGGCGCAACTGCAATATGATTATTCTATTCACCTCGCTGTACTATCTGTTTTTTTATATCAGAATTTAACGAATGCTGGACGGGTACCTAAAATTCTATAACCTAACATTGATTTTATCTTCTTTCGTGGTAACTTCACTGCGTAGACTGGAACGTGGAGGCTTTCGATGAAGAAAAGTTCGACTCTAATCCTTTGTACCCCTGTCCATCGCTACAAAACAGATCGAATTGAGAATGCTGATGAAGAAATCTTTCGAATAGAACTAGGCTACAGATGGAAAATCATTCCCTTGTGGAAGTGCCGATTGAAGCAAAACGATAGTACTTTGTCAAATCGGTACCGAAAAATGATAAAGGTTTCTATTTTTTGAAGGACCTGTGAGGATGATAAGTTTGCCACTTTGTGCATATAAATGATTGAGAAAATTTGTAGTGTTCGATAGGATAGAAGAAGCAATTTCTACGAGTGCATCAAATTAGTAAAATCATTAAGAGTTGACAGAGGAAGCAAAAAAGAGGACACGAAATATGAATCAGTAAACTACATATTGTAAAATGTATATCCGCTAGTAAAAGAAATTGTTCAATCTCAAGGGGCTATTTTAATATCCCCTTTCATTGCACGATGAACCAAAAATTTGAAAAGAAATAAGCCTTACTAACCAAGTGTCTCAAAAATCGAAAAATTGACAATAATTTTTGAACTCGTTTGAAATTCACAATAATTTGATTACGTCATTTTCTTTTAGGGAACAGAATGTTCTGTATCTATTTATAAATATTAAAACCGATGAGTTTGCGAATTTCATAAATAATAATAATTATCAAAACTTCTTTTACATGTTTTACAGTAAACACGACTATATCGAACCTCATAATGGATTTGCTTCTCTGAAGACAGATGCGTAGAATGTTTAAACTACAACAGAACTTCTAATAATAAAATAGCGGCCACCTACTACACCACAGAACACATCAATCTGCTTAATGTACAATGGCTGGGGAATGTGCAAAGTGAGGGGAAAAAGGCAGCAATCTCCCAGATACCGTTGACTGTCAATTCGGCGGAATAGCTCGTAGCCCCCGCAGCATTCGATCCCACACACGTGTATTCCCCTGCATGACTCGGACTCGCTGAATCAATGGAGATCAGACTGTTTCTCTTGGTAGTAGTGATTGAGATTGGCGGATGATTTCCATCAATCGCGATACCGTTGAGAGCCCACGATATATCCAGCGGTGCATCACCGCTGACGAGAGTACAAACTGCCGATACCGATTCTCCCCAATTTACCGCTTTATCGGCCATTTTGAATGGAGCTATCCGCGGAGGAACTATCCCAGATGTGACAAGAATATCCAGGAAATTACAGGTTTCGATGAATTTTCGACAACAATAAAAAAATCCAGACCACATGTGACGATCTGCTATCAAATGGAATCAACTTGACGTCAACTTTGGTCACGAAGTATCTTCAACAAGACAAAAGTTGCAAATTTATCAATGAAACTTAATGGATTGTTTAGTTTGAGTACGTAAAGAACTGCTGAAAGTTTACATTCCGATTTGGCAAGGAATACCTAAACATGGTTCAGATATGGGCTTACATACAGGTCTAGAAACTTGTTGGTTCAGGGAGTATCTAGAATAATGAAGCAAAAGCGATGTTACCTTGCGCTGAGTCAATAAAAATGAACTCGGGACAATTGTTTAATTGTTCGGATTTTTCGGAATGATTAATATTTTTAAGAGCGATACGAATGGAAAATTATTCACTTGTTTACTAGTGATATGGTAAGAAAGACAATTATTTTTTATTTCTAAAAAACCAAGCTAGTCGATTACTCGTAGAATCTTGTCAATTATCTGCATTGTTTGACTATCGTTTTCAAAATGTTTTGAATAATTAGGAACAATTGGCGTTTTGGGTATTTTCGGTATTTAATAGAACACTTGCTTCCTTCGATACGAAAACGGCACGCGGTAAGACACAATATAGAGGCTATTATTGTCACAGTGATTACTGAATATATATATATATATATATATATATATATATATATATATATATCCATAATACACCATGTGACATCGTCTCTAGCGAATCAATGAAAAACTAAGTTTCCGCCCCACTAACGATAACATTCGCTTCCGCTCAAAAACACGGGATTTCCAGATCTGTATGTGAGGCCTGTTTACGGTATTGTCGACTTGTCATCAGCGACCCGATCGCCGGTGACAGTGATTTCCATTATGATCTCCGCGCTTAAATGCACAAGCATATACACGAATTAACAAAAAAGGGTTGTCGATATGGACAAGTCGCCAGCGACCAGTCTACTGTCAACCGGGTCGCCGGTGGCTGTTGACGAAGTCGCTAGCGACAAGTTGACAAGGTCATTGGCCTAAACTGGTGGTTGTGGAGACTCCCTAAAACCGTTTAATGCGCCCCTTCCATACGTGCCAGATAGTTGAAAACATTTTTTATGTTTTTTGAACCGTAGGACAAATTTTACGATCATGCCGGCAATGGGCGTGATTGCTGATTGAATATGATATCAGATTGGGGATGTACCAGCTGAAGGATATTCAAGAATGGCTGATGAATATGCATGAGACCGACCATTATATAACTGAAACTGTACAGAGCGTTGAGGTTATGACAGAACGTTAAAAAAGCTCATGCAATGCGCGCAAAACCTGGGATTTCCAAGGTTCGGAGACACATACTGGTATCGCGTTTTTTGTGCCGGTGGTGTGCAATACTGTGCTTTTTCTCCCATAAGCGATCATCTATACAAATTGTACTTTTGTGCCATGATATGGAAATATTATGCTTAGATGTCTTCAAGGATTTTCTTAATGCAAAAAGTGAACAATTCAATAATTTCTGGACCGTGCCGAAGGAAATATGCAATTTGGAAACCACTCACAGCATGTCTCGAGAAACATTCATTACTATTAGACAATATCAAAGCTTTAACCCTACGATTAACTTTCTGACCAATTACGTGATTCGTGATCCTAATCCAACGAATTTGGTAAAAATTCTTGAAAACGTTTCCGAATACATAAACGCTATTTGCCAACATGTCAAAATGGGATTGAAATTTGCATCATTGGAATGGAACGAATCTTTTCTAAGTTTTTTACTTTCACTATTATCCAAAATGATACATCGCAGAGTTTTGCACTTTAAAAGACATTTTTACAAGATTTCCTTGCATTAAATGTGCTGGAAGAAATTTGGTAATAATAAAAATCATTTATTTTCCATCCTGATGCAAACTTCATCATTATCGAAATGCCTTCACGACTTTCCAAAGGAGAAAAATAAAACCAACAAAAAAATTGAATAAAATAGAATATGAATAAAATAAAAATAAGAAAAATATATATTGTAATAATATATTTAAAAAATACGTGTTCCATATAACGTTAAATATAAACGGCCTCTAATGATCCAGTTGGGTATCAATCAATCTTGCGTATTAATCTTATCTGTCTTGCCATTACTTTCTATTTTTAAAACGGGAATTTCAAGACATGGATCCTTAAATCTTTTATGCAAAATCCGATTTTCTGAATACAGACCGAAAATTTCCTTAATTGTCACTATCAATGATGAATTTCATGCCAAATACAATTGATAGTCGTCAATAAGAAAAAAAGATTTACAAAAATTTCTACCGATTCGTATAAATTGGATCAACGGAGATGTTATATGAAAGAAAGATGAAAACAGGTGGTGACTTTTTTAAGGCACGAGAAGAAATAAAAATTTTTTGTGGCCGATAAAATAATGAATGTACCATTGACCGACAAATCAGCCATGTGCTCGGCTGAACCGGCCAAATTACTAGCGTGGCAAGAATAAACGCCTGCGTGACGCGCCGCGACGGAATCGATGGTGAGGGTGCTCGCGCGTTTTCCACTTCTTCGTATCACGATGTCAAGATGTTGAGGATCGACCGACTCCTCGTTGACAACGATCGGACGACCGTTCAGGGTCCAAAAGATCGTAACGGGGAGATCCCCCTTAATTACGGCACACTGAACGGTCGCCATGTCGTCGGCGTTTGCTGCTTCATCGCCAAATGTGAACGGGGCTATTTGCGGCGCGACTGTAATTATTTCGAAAGCTCTTCGACTTGAGTAATCGTTCGAAACTTTTATCAAAAATCCGGGGTTTTTTGAGTATGATAAATATATTGGGGAGACTCGGAGCAAGCACGAATTCGGTATAAAATTATCAACGGTGTGGAATCACGTGTCCAAAGTTATCAAACAGAAATTATTTTTGTACTGAAAAGTCAAATTTTCGGTCAAGGTTCTTATCAATCTATATCATTCGAGTCGTTGATATTCATGAGAGACTGGTAAGTAAACATAAACAAACTACGGAACTCTGATATTTTGAACAAACAACTGTCTTTTTTGATGTTTCATCTCTTTGAGTATTTTTTTCGTGGATCGCCATTTTATTTCTCATAAATAAATGCTTCGCTACGTTATCTAGCGTGTTCAAAGCTTGTTCCGTAAATATTTGAACTACTTCTGATGCATAGTTCGGTCACAAAACTATTTTTTAAGGGCATAACGAACACGCCTCGATCCATTTCGAAATTTTGAAACCACTATTCTCTCAACCGACTCAACCAATTGGTACGAAATTTGTTGCGTGCATTTAAGACGATTGAACCGAGGACCTGCTGCTCGTCATTTTTGATAAAAATGTTTCATCATTGAGAAATCGCGGTTTCAAACGTTTCGACTATCTCTCCCGCACTTGGGTGTCATCAATATTCGGCATGCCCTTAAGCCTACTGCTTGGAATCGACCCAGTATGACTATTGCGATTGAATTTGGAGGTGTGGCCACGAAGGGTTGATAGGGTAAATCGGGAGGGATAAGACTCCTAACTTTCAGGATTTATTATCGAGAAACCGTGATTAATGAAACAACTGTTTTCATTTCAAACGAAATTATAATTATACTTGTTATCAAAAGTTCATAATAATCACTATCAAAATCAGCAAATATAGTTACATCAATTATGAAAAAATAAATACGATTGGCCATCTCTCCCAGAGTGTCTGGGTATGATGGCTATAGGGGTCGTGAGGAAATAGCTATTATGTTTTTTGTTTTTGTATTTCTGTCTTATTTCTCTGCCTTTGTTTTTTCTTTTATTTCTCTTTTCTTGAATATAATCTTTAAGCGTCAGAAAAATGCTTGCCAGGTTGAGCCGATTACGAACTTCGTTGAAGTTACTTTTATATTTAAGGGCATTTTGCTAACTTTAAAAACGTTTTCTTAGTAGAAATAACTCACTGACGTTTTTTACTGGGCAAGAAACGAAGCGATCCAGATAGTTAAAAATTCATTTGATCTACGAGACGAAGTCTTCCTTACTGGAATTTCTCGGACTTACTCTATAGTAAAAACCATTTCGTATAAATAGTAAAAATCATCGCGTGATTCATTGTTAAATCGTTAACCGTCTGACTACAAGTCTAGCAGGACAAAATAAGGATGTACTCGTCTTAACCCAATTCCAATGTTTTCTTGAAAATTTGTTGCAAATTTGAAAAATTATTAGAAGATATCGACAAATCAATAGACGAGAGTTACATATCGACAGTATGAAGAAAGCGTTGAATGACGTATTGGAGAATAAAAGATGAACTATCTTCCTGATATCATGATAAAAACTATTTTTACACTCAAAAGACACAAATAATTGATTTTAAGTTTTTATTTTTAAGGATTAAAAAATGAAATTATTCCTTGCTGGTTTTCATTTTTGAGGTTGATTTGAAAATATATGTTTTATGGTAAAAACTAGAAATACTGGTTTTTATCAATGTCAAAGCGATAAATGTAGATTAATTTTAAACATAAACTTTAAAGTTGTCCGATGCGTGAATAAAATTTTATTTGAACGTAACCTTAGTGGTATCGTCTTGTTATCCTTTATTGATGAGCCTCACATTAGAATTTGGTATTGTTTGAACTTATGTTAATTGGCATATTTTTCTGTCCGTTTGGGGAACTTGGAAAAAAGAATGACGAACACGATGGTGAGGGGAAATATTATGAATATCTTCGTCAAAGGGAAGCAAATAATGCATCGTCTATAAAAAAGGGTTGCCACTGCTGAGGGCACTGATGCTTTGAAGCATTACCAAACAATATTATTTTTTACAAGAATATATCCAATTAATTCAAGGGCAACTTAGCGTTATGTCAGACTTTTCTGAAAAAACCTTCGTAATTTCAATAAAATTATTATTATCGTCAAAGCATTTTTACATTTAATTTAATGGTTGTTGTTAATTTGAATAATTTTTCTGCAATCAGATAACTTCGAGATTTCTCTAAATGTTTGTACAATAATGATTGATGTAATTAAAGAAAAATTCTTCATATGGAACGTTATTAATTTTCACTGCTGTATACATACTACGAAAAATATTAGTATGCTATCAGTCAAACATTTTTTGCAGCAGGATTGTTCTTGAAACGTCATGAAAATCTGTTGGCTTTGAATGTTAACATTTTTTTAATATGTCGAATAAGAGAAAGTACAAAGAGTTCAAGTAAGAAACTTATTGTTTTACTAAACGTGTATTATTATTGTTATTTTAAAAGTCATCAACGCTAATTTAGACATCTGGGAAAAAATGTATAAAGAAAAAATTATTTTTTTTAGCTCCAGTAGATGTAAGCATAAGAAAACTTTCCATCAAGTAAATAATTTTGAAAGAAACAATAATATTCCGATGTCAAAAAAGTTTTTTTTTATTATATTATAATTGTTTTATATATTTTGGATTCAATGAAACGTTTTTAAATCAACAAAAAATGTCTTTATTATCGTCGATACTTAACGGGGCCGCCTGCTTTAGAGGCTTAAAAAATTCGATCTTTTTCAGGGATTTTTTTGGAACGGAAAGAAATATCCGATTGGAACGAAACTTTCAGAGTTTATTGTTATATATTTCAACAGTCTTCTAAAATTTTTTCATTAACATATATGTCACATTATGCTTAAAAGAAGTGACTGAGAAGTGTACTTCAATAGTCTTTCTTTTTTATCTAATTTACCGGTGTGACATGTATCAAATCCTACATCGACAATTTCAGGGTCAGTATTAGCAATGGTATTTCAAGTAACAATTTTTTTTTAAATGGTCATTATTTTTATTTTCAAGATTCTTTTTTCACGCCAAGCCATTTTCTCTTATACGGTTAAGTTGACCTTAGGAGTCTACGGGAGACGAAGAAAACAAGTGGGACGTAAGGATGACGAGCCATATATTCTCAATAACTCAATTAAAGGGTTAATTTACTATATTCACGTAAATGTCAAATTGCCGAAAACTGAAGTTCACACTGTAATCCGATTTTTTAAAATATCTATCCATGAAATATGCAAATACAGTGCGACCTCGATTTTTCCCATGTGACTGATAAAAAAATCGTTTCCGAGTGGAGAAGTGTGACTTTAATGTTGTTGAAGAGTACTAAGTGACGAAAGCATGCGCATATCGAAGCCATTACTAGTTTACTAAGAGAAAAAATAGAAAAAGTTAGTTTCGTAAAAAAAAAATGTAATGAAAAAATAGAACGTAAAAAAAAAACTTTTTAAATTGTCAAATGCAACGTACATATTTATTATTTACTGTTACATATTTACTGTTACCAATATTAATAAATAAATACCAGTCGAAACAAAATAATATCTTTTTGATTTCAAGTATTGTGTGTTTGTCAACTTTTGCATTTGCGCACTTTTTTCGTTTTCTGCAAATCACAGCTGCCCCACATCAAAATCTTCGGTTATTCCAGTAGATTTTGCATCTTTGTCGACCTTTTTCAAAATACCCCATGTTTTCTAACCATAGCCGGGCGCGTCCTTTTTCCCTTCGGAAAAATAGACAACGTGGAGGGGGAAGGGTGAAGACGAATGGAAAAAATGGAGGTGGTAGAAAATCGGGGTCTTACTGTAGTCACGAAATCTCGGCGGAACCAGCGTGCACTGCGAGTATATCATGAATCATCGAATTTGTTCTTGGTCATCATTCTCATTAAATTTTCATTTCTTTTCTCTAATAAGTATACTTTTCAAAAATATTAAAAATAAAGTATTATTTAAATCTTGTATCAATTTGGAAATGTTGCTTTTTAAATGTGTTTTAAGAAAATTTTTTATTTTCTATACCATTAAATATTCCCAAAGAAAAATTCATTAATTTTTTATTACAATCATGGATTGTATTTAAAAAAATGCAAACTCATTGATGATTTAGTCTTTACAATTGGTATTCTTTTTAAACATACAGATTAAATAGAATATTATTTATACATCTCTGATAAACATTCTTAATAAAATTTCGAAAGTTCATCTTTTTAAATATTTATTTAAAATAAACTTTCTTTTTCGTACAATCATGAAAGTACTGAAACGGTTACAATAAAGAAATTGAAGTTCATGGATGGACTCTTTATCATAAATGCAGTATACGCATTGATTAATCAAAAATGACCAAACGAACATAATCGATGACGTCGATACAGCATTCGTTTCGCAACAAATAGAAATAAATATGACAATAAAAGGAGAACGCTACCGATATAATATACTCGAAAATTGATAAACCGTGGACTTTGTAAAAAGTTAGCACTACCATTGACAACAAGAAGTGCCGTGTGACTGTGGGATCCGGCAGAGTTCGCTGCTATGCACTTGTATCTACCGGCGTGTCTAGCCGATACGCTATCGATGCTCAAGAAGCTGACCCTCTTATTATTATTGATGATATTAATGTCCCCGTGTTCGTAATCGTACAACGGGACGTCATTGAACGTCCAGGTCAGATTTACCGGTAGATCACCCTTGATGATCGTGCAGGAAACGGATAACATTTCGCCTGAGTTGAGGGGATCATCGCCAAACGAGAACTGTAGGACTTGCGGCGCGACTGCAGATCGGGAACATTTTTCACGGTATAATGGTACGTCCATTTTGAGATTTGGAAATGATGAGCACTGTCCAGAGACCCGAATCAATTATTCTATCGTTTCGAGGCTTGAAGAAATTCTCGAGTTTCCTGCTAGGTGATTGGCCCTTTTCTCATCGATTTGGATCAAGAAGATGCGATGCAGGGATTTTCAGAAGATTTATTGATAGATTTTTCCAAGAGGTGTGGAGCCGAATTTTTGTTCGCGGAAGTACGTTTTCCGAAGCTGATACTGCAGCTTTGTTATTTGATCAATTTATATTATTGGAAATTATTAATTATGATTAGTCGGAATATATTTACTTGATGTTTGTTGAAATAATTAGACTTTAAATTAATCGAAATACTTTTATCTAAAGTTATTTAGATAGAAGTAGTTCGATGAATTTTATATAAAAATATTTCGGTAACCATGTTTTTGTTATTTTCATTCGAAATTGTTTCGATGAAGTTGATATAAAATTGTTTTAACAGTTACTAATTAATTGAAATTTAATTAATTATTAAATTAATTTAGGTAAATTATAATTTACTTAAATCCATATAATACTTTGAACTTTTGCACAATTTATTAATCCATTTTAGCAATGATATTTTAAAGAGTCGATGCCATAAGTTTTAAAAGATGTTGGTTACTTATAAAACGACGGAATGTTGAAAGTGATGTTGAAAATTTCCAATAAATCTACATTGTGAACTGATTTTTTCGAAAGATTCGTTCAACATTTTGTTGTCCTAAAGGAAAGAATTAACATTATTGCAGTATCGTCAACGTTATCTTTCGCGTCGAGTGTTCTGATTCAACGAGGACTTTCATTAAGGAAGCAAGTTAAAATTACTTTCCTTTTTTTGGTTATATCGCGAGATCAAATCTCAATCATCAGCTTCGTACCCAAAACTTGCGCAGAGAATCTTCCAGACAAATCTTTTAGGATATGGACGTTAGAACCTTGGAATTTAAAAAAAAATCTCACATTACCTCATCGAGACTAAGAGCAACTATGACCATATAAAAATGTGTCGACTGAAACGAATGTGTGAAAAACATTGGACCTTCTCTCCTATCCCACTCTAATCTTTATTCCTTGTCTGTATCGCGAGAATTTTTATCGCTGGCGAAAAAAAGAATATTGCCTATTCTGCCTACTGGAACTAATCGAAAAATAGGGATTTCGTGCGTGCAGGCTTGTGCAAATTGGCGTAATAAATAAATAAATTTTATAAAAGTTTGCGGCTTGGACGAGTGCGCAAAGGAGAACTCGTAATCAACAAATTCTGTCTTCTATACGAAAAAGTTATTTTTTATTTCCATATTTTAAAAATGATTTTTATTTGACCAATATTTTTGGTAATTATAGCATTTATTCCATCTATAAAATGCTATAACTTTAAAGAATATTATTGCTTTTATTGTAAATCATAATTTTTAAAACATATAACAAATAATAATTTACAATTGCAAATTATTTTTTATATCATAGATTACTATCAAAATGATTTCTTCATCAATATTTTTCCAACAATGCTGTCCTTTTGGAAAATAATAATTAATAATTACAATATAATTTTGTATAATAGATTATTTTATTGACAGTATGATGTTGATTACGAATTGACAAATAAATCGAATAAAATCAGCCAAAATTAAATTGGAGAACGATCGCAAAATAAAAATCGATTTTTTGTTGTGTTCGTATTTGTGTATTTGAGCGTGTGTGTGTGCGAAAGAAGAGGAACGCGAACCGTTAACTGTGAGGACAGTCGAGTATGAGGACGTCCCTGCCGGGTTCTCGGCCGTGCAAACGTAATCCCCCGCGTGTTTCGCGGTGATGGCTGATATCATTAGCATGCTAACGCGATCAGCGACCTTCTTAGCGATCACACCGGATGAACCGCCAGTCTCGAATCCCGGATATTTCCAACGTATCGTCAATGGCAAATCACCGGTCGGCACGATGCACTGTAGATTCGCGAATTCGCCGGCATTCATCGGCAGCTTCGTGAACGCGAAATCTTGCACAGTCGGTGGCACTGAAGTTTATTCAACTTTTTCTTTAACGTTCACTGCTCGTATTCCGTGTGTCTGATATACATTGTCGTTTGCCGATGACCACCAAAAAGCTCATTTTATTATTATTTATTATTTATTATTATTAAAAACCCCCAAAGAAGTATTTCATACAAGGATTGGAAGAAAGAAATTAAAACTCTGATCTTCTTAAATATTTTTGAAAAATTTTTTGGAAATATGTTTTTTTTAATTGCACGTTAGATATTTTTGATAAAATGGCATTTCAATTGGAAAACAGTAGCCAGCAAGCAACAAATTATATCAGTTAAAAAGTGGCAAATTTTTTTAGAAAATTGCAGCAAAAAAAGTTTTGATCTTTCAATATTACTTCAGGTTACTAATTTTAGAGGGATTTTATTAGATGTATATATCGTCGACATAAAAAATGATTTTTTCTGGATAAAATTTGAGGGGTCTGATATAAGATAAATACCTAACTAATAATCTCATCACTTCAAGGTGTTTTTTTTTTAAGCCATTGTCGAACCAAGATTCTTCTGGTGTGATCAATTAATGACCCAAACAGCAAAGTTGTTTATCAAGTTCATGAATTCATACCGAACGATAACAAAACGAAGTGAAAATAAATAATCCGAAACAAGTGTAAATGAAGTAGCTAAAACAATAAACTAAATAAGTCCATATAATTTATAAAGCAGCATAATAATGAAGCCAATAAACTAAAATAAGCTAAAAAACAATTAAGCAAATAACCTCCAAGGATTACTGTAAATTCTTTATCAATTCTGTGTTAGTATTCTACTGTAACAGAACAAAATTTAATTAAATGACTTACGGCCCATTAGGAATTATGTTGAAAATGTGTGGCAAAGTATAATAATGACATTATATTAGAATATTTAATCTTTTGAAGCCATTATCATATAAGTATTCTTCTGGAGCAATGATAAAATCATGATTTTACCAAAGAAAGATGCTTATCGAATTCATAAATTCATTTCCGACGTTGAGATAAGCCAGAAAACATAAAATAAAAATGATAAACAAATAAGCAAAAATAATAAATCAAATAATAAAAATAAATTCAATAATAAATAATAATAGTAAGCAAAATAATACAAGAAATGAATTAAAATAGGCTAAAAAATAACTAAGTAAAAAAAGCATTACAAGTTCGTCCCTAAATTCGAAATAAATTATCTTTTGCAACGCAATAATTAAACAATAATTATTTAAATAATTGCCACCCATTAGAAATCAATTAAACCAACGAAAAAAAGACACACGGGTATACTGTTCAGTGTAAAAATCTGATTTAAAAAAAGCCACCTGACTGTTCGTTGCAAGAACTGCAAACATTGCGAGTATACTAGAAAAATCGAAGGGAATTTCTTTCCATCGATAATTCGAATGGTGCACGAATCTCGTGTGGAGAGACCTGAGTCTTTGGAACATCAAATATATCGAAAAATATTTCGGACCTGCGGGGACGGACTGTCGTTTCTTTTCGCTTTAGCCCCTAGGGTACAATAGAAGCCGGAGGAACCGCAGATCGAAGGGATATGGGGCGAAGAAGAAAAGAGCACAAACGGAGAACGAACGGGGAGCAGGTGTGCGCTCAGATTCAGGAACACCTGCCACTTCCAACGTTTTATACCACGCGTTTTATGCTAAAAGATATTTCTCTGCCTCTGAGACTTCGGCCTACCACTCAATCAACCAACACCGAGGTATAAACAACGAGAATACATGATTAATATTTTCATGACGAATGCTGTAAAAAAAAACATGTTATCTCTGGCCTCATGTACATAAATAAATAATGACATCTTATTTCGGTATTTTTAACAAACTGTTGCCATCTGAAAAACCTGCAAATAATTGGGTAAGTATCCTATTTACTTAAACACAAATAAACAATTCCTGAAAAAAACGCTGCTAAATATAGGTTAGAGAAAATCTGTGACCTACAGTTTATCTTCGATTTAAGCAATAATTTGCATCGCCAATGATAACGAATCAGATGACGATCGGATTTTTGCAAATAAGGGTCATTGTAATCTTCGGACTAACGGTTATTCTTTCGATTTGATTTTTTTTTCGATAGCCATTTTGAGTTCAATAAGGATAGGATTTCTTATAGAATCCGAAAGTAAAGTACTGACGATGCAATTACGATTTATATCATCGGTTATCTTTTACCACTTTATCGTTTAATTATGTACCAAATTCTACGCTTAGTAGAATGTCTATATTATTATCCAAACTGGATATTGAAAAAATAAAAAAATAACAGCGTCGCGATTATTTCTGAAATTAGACATAGATGTTTTAAAAAATAAAGGATTCCCTAATATTTAGACTACAAATATTCGTTCTATTTGAGATTACGTTTTCCTTTTTTCGTAGCTAGTTTGGATCCAATACACATAGAATTTGCGGCAAAATTCAAAATTCGAGTAGTTGCAATCGAACTCATAATTACGATTAAGAATCGAATGAAATGCGTTTGTCCGATCGTCATCCGTCATGATAGTTCGAGTCAGCACTACTGCGACATGATTATCCTGCAAAAACTCGTTCGGATAGTCGCTCCTGGAGCTGGGCACGTGTTGCAGTGCAACGTGGGCGAACAATGGAAGGTGAACAACCTTCTGTTACATCATATCTCATTAATATTGGCACTTGTTGACTTTTGATATTATTCTACTGAATGTGAATGCAAGAAAAAAATCTACCATCCACTTTCTGATTATATTATGGTAGACAATCATTATTTAATTTAAAAATTCACCATTGATGGACTTAGAATTGTAAAAACTTCTCACGAGTCGATAATCCTTATAATTTTGATTCGTATTGCAAGTCGAAATGACTTTCTGGGTTGATTAAGCCATTATAAATTAATTTGTGGCCAGTAATTCTTGTGTAAAGTATCTTTAAGGGGTTAGGCTATGAAAAATCGGAAAAATAATTCGTAACATGGGACAATTAAAATGACTTATGAGACAATTAAAAAAACTTATGACTGCAATGACAAAACTGCTGGTAACATTTCCAAAAATGTTCGTTTATACTTGATTTATTGATAGGTAATAAACCAATTGACTTGTCACAGAGTCATTTTCATTACAATAATTCGATCATCACTGACATTTTTCTCGTTAACATTATCTGTCATTAATTGTTACCAATAATAACGCCATTTTCCTCGTGAAATTCAAGATAAATGAATAACATGTTTTTAGAATTTGAAGACAATATTTTGATATGAACTCGTTTTTTTCCCGATTAAACATTAAATGTCCGAACGATTTTTCCATTGTCCTACTTATTCATCCAAAATAAGATTTTAGTATTCATCAGAAATGCGGAATTCGAATTTTGTTCTGAAAATTGGCATAGACCTTCCTTTTAATATTTTAAGAGATTTCTTAAAAGAATTTTTGGCGTCGCGCTATATTTTTCAATCTTTCGATTTCCAAAAGTTATTGGGTTTGAATTTGTTTGTTTGGTTTTGTACTTTGGGTTTATGATTGGGCTTGGGTTTATCGGGTTTAAGCTTGTTTGTTTTGATTCGTTTGAGATCAGATTTTGGTTTGTCTGGCTTCGTTTAAGATTCGTTTGTTTGGGTTTGCTTGTTCGTTTGGATGTAGAGTTGTTTGTTTAGCTTTGTTCTTGTATGTTTGGTTTTCATTCTTTGGGTTTGTTTTCCTTTGCCTATTTGAGTTTGTTTGGATTTAACTTTGTATGCCTTTAAGAATGTTGGTGCTTGGGCTAACGCGTAACGTATAACCTTAGCTTGACCCGTCAGCCATAGATATAGTAGAAGCATGGTACTAAAAAGAATTGAAAAAAACATTTTTTCGGAAAATTATGACGCATCACCAAAAACCCTTTTAAAGAATCTCTTAAAATATATGAAAAGAAAGTTGTTCGTCGAATTTCAGACGAAGATTCGGTTTCGCTTTGCGGAAGTTCATCCCAAGATTTGAAAAATACTTGAATTTTCCGATGCATAGCTTAACCCTTTAAAGTTGTATCACAGCGGTACTTACGCGCAGTGATGTAACAATTGAAAAAAATAGCAATTCTTTGGGTAACGAATCGAATCGTCAGAAAGTGCAACAGTGCTGACTCATATTTTTTACTGGATTGATAAACGTCGTCACCCGCGATCGGAATATTGAAAATGATGGTTCGAAATTGTATAACTTACCCATAACTTGGACTTCAAGAGTTCCTCTTGCGCTGTATCCTTGAGCATTGCGGGCGACGCAGGTGTAAGTTGCTTGATCGCTATGACGTTCGACGTTCTCGATAATGAGGGTACCATTGGGAAAAACTTTCTGCTTTCTGTTGATTGGGAGGACTCGAGTATCGCGTTCCCAGACGATGCTTTCGATCGGATATCCGGCAACTGGACAAGTTACTCGAAGAGTCTCACCAGCCACGATCGCTTTCTTGTCCATGTGACGAATAAAGGGCAAGCCATAGACGTTGAGACGAGCTGCATGTTCCGCTGCACCAACCTTCACGGAATTGGATATTTTTCGTCAAATTTTCGAAAAAAATGCATATTCTCGAACAAAGTTGTATTTTTTTTCAATAGATTCATGTGTTATCTATCGATTTATTCGAGATTTGTAAATTATCTATCGCTTTTAGGGAGATTTGTTTGGGTTTGTTTGGGTTGATTATATCGGTTTATCGGAGATTTGTAAATAATCTATCGACTTTTTGGGGACTTGTAAAAAGTTTGAAACGAGGAATATTGAAGAAACTTGGTCCTTAGGGCTGCTTTGCAGTGTTGATTTGGTCGCCGCTGGCTGGATTGAGGACGACAGTCATTTCCAGTATGCTCCCGATGAGTGTATAAACACAATGACGACGGTGATATGAATTGACCAATTTTCGTCAATTTGCCAAATCGATGGTTGGCGGAGTTGACGGCGACAAGTCGACTATCGATCTAGTCAAAGGCGACACTGCTTTTCTTTACTTGGTATACGGATTTTTTACCCTTGGGCGTCAGATTCCAAATGAAAATTACTGTCGTTGATGACTCGGTTGCCAGCGTTGACTCAACAATGCGTAACAGGCCTAACAGAGGACTTGATGGACGACGTTAAGGAAATTTTTATCAAAATTGCATTACAGTGAGACCCTGCTTTTTTATGACATCAATTTTTTTTTCATTTCCCTTCATTTTTCCGATTACTTTAACCTTTTCGACATAAGGAT
This sequence comes from Ophioninae sp. A BG-2022a, assembly GCA_030523105.1. NCBI lineage: Eukaryota > Metazoa > Arthropoda > Insecta > Hymenoptera > Ichneumonidae > Ophioninae sp. A BG-2022a. Next base: position 77,485 of record JAPYZI010000328.1, on the reverse strand, counting down.
TTCTTCTGCGAGCAGTCCCTACTACAAGTTCAATGGCGTCACGTATTCACGATCACAGTACTGGCGTTCGGAGTCTGATGCAGTACCTCAAACGTAAAAAAGACAGAAAACGTGCTACCACATTAGAATTGTTCCCCGATACACAGATACCCTTAGAAACAAATTAGTCAGGTTTGTAAACTTTGGAATCTTCAAGTTATTTTTATTTGTTCCCTATTATTTATTCAATGTTAATACCAATAAAACTTAATAGTAAATAGACACAAGTTACTGCTTAAATGTGAAATTTCAAAATAATTCGAAATTTTCAAAAACATTCCTAAAATAGTTTTCTTCTGATTTGGTTTGACTTATGATTTTTTTCTATGAGGACGCAAAAAATCAACCACAATTTTACACACAAAGGAACATTTATGATGAAAATAAAATGGTAATAAAACAAATAATATACACGTTTCTCATTCGCCCATTTTTAAATTCTTCAGGCGTGGCCTCAAGGTTTGATTATCGAGTCCTCCTTACCTTCGACGCCGCAATACATTTGTACAATCCTCCGTCCTGGGTGTGGATGCTGGAAATGTTGAGGTGCGATACGACATCGCCGTTGACCTTGACGTATTGTCCAACCTGAAGTCGTTCGGTGTTAGAAAGCCGTTTGCCATCGAGTTCCCAGGTGATTTCGGGGGTCGGGTTTCCGCTAGCGATGCAGTTCAAGAAAATGCTGGGTCCCGGCTGAAGAGTTTCCTCACCGAAAGCTTTCTTGATCTGGGGTGGCTCAACTGTCGACGTGTTAAAGGGTTTTTACTCCTAATGGGAATTATTAGAGCTGGGACACTCAAAGCAGACTCCACGACTAATAAACTTTAAATATGCCACCTCACGACTCCTTTACTTCTTAGGAGCCATATTCTTTTTTATCAACTTTTCTAAGTATGCTAATCATGGATATTTTTGAATCTCTTTGGTTACGACGAAAAAAATTAAAATCGAAGACGAAGGTCCAACATGAGGTGCAGGAATCGCAAATTGAAGATAAACGTAATGATTACAATAATTGAATCGCCGGAAAAGCTTCAAAGTTACTACTTTTCTAAAAAGCTTAAACTTTCAACTTTTTCTTTGAACTGTATACACAATGAACAGGTCGACTTAAAAATTAGTACATTTATTTAATGTTATATCTTAAAATTGAGGACATTTGTTTATTTATTATTTGGATTAGTTTCTACTATACTTCTTTGTTTTCAAATTTCTTTACAGTAGTTATTAAAAATGTTATATTTCATATCTTGTATTATCTTCACACAATAAATCGGAAAATGGAATTATAATGTTGTTTTTACTACTTTTTTCTTTAAAATCTTAGAAAAAACTTATAACTTAATATTCGTTGTACTTATTAGAGTTATACTGTATTTCTATGCTATCCATTTTTTCCATTACTTATCAAACATAGCAATGATATTTAAAAAAAAAAACGAACAAAATCATTTAATTTTTTTTTACTATTGTGCATGCTAACCCAAAAAGGCCTAGTTAATTATTAATATTTGGTCTTATCAATTTGAAAAAAACTGCTTCATGAATGTTTTCATTTCAACTAACTATACTTGTTTATAATTTCCTTGACCATTAATATTTATATTATAATTTTTGCACACAAAATAGAAAAATAATCAACTTTTTCTAAGTTAGTTTCAGGCTACAAATCAACAATTTACTCACATCGTCCTCCAAGCTTCAGTTCAGCAGTGGCTTGTGCGCTTTCTTGATCATTTCGAACGAAGCATTGATACATTCCCTTGTCCTCTTTCTTGACGCTATCAATTCGGAGCACGGGATCCTGAAGGCCGAGAGGTTTGCCATCCTTGAGCCATGAGATAGTTTTGATGGGGTTGCCATGAACGTTGCAGGTGAAGGTGGCTGGTCTGCCGAAGTCAACGGTTTGGGTTCTAGGCTCGATTTCAGCTGCCAATGGTGCGGTAACAGTCAAAACGGTCTCCACGCTTTCACCACCAACGGAATTGTTCACGATGCACAGGTACTTTCCGGAATCTTCGACTCTAGCTTCACGAATGATCAGGGTTCCGCTGACTTGACGAACACGCTCATTCAACTGGACTGGTTGCCTTCTGGTTGTTCCATCAATAAACTTGTACCATCTGCAATCATAAAATATAGCAAATGCTGTATTCCAGCGTTCTCTTCCTAATCGATGATTCTTCGTTGGGCTCTAAATTGAATTTTCACTGAAATCTCTGACACGTCGACTGCCCCCGATATTAGGTACATACCATAGAACTCGTGACAACAGAATGGAGAACGCAGAAACCGCCACATTTGTTTCAGTTCCTTTGGATTTGCGTGGATTTTTCAGGATATGTTTGGAGTTGTCTAGGTTCGTTTGGGTTTGTTTGGATTTTTGTGGGATAATCAAGATTTTTCTGTGTTTATTTGGTGTTATTTGGGTTGTTTATCATATTTTTAATGGCAAATTCAACACCCAAATGACCGTCTTCATGAACGCTATCCTTTTGAAAATCAAAGCTATCGAGGAATTTAAAAATCCGCAGAAATTGGGATACTGGATCGGGGTTTGCAGTTACGAAGTAAAATCGATACATTTTCTCGATAAGAAGCATTGCTTTTTTTTATAGTGAAAAAAGTTAGAAACTGATATTTTTTATCATTCTGTAGATTTGTCATGAATTTTTGCATCATTAGAAAACTTGCGGAAATTATTTCCGTGGCTTATGCAATGGACGAGATATGATGTAGATTGTTATGGAGCCTAATAACTATTTGTTGGCCGATAATATTGTAGTCATGTTATCACTCAACCAAGCTTTGTATCTCACTATTCAATGTTTACTCCTCTTTCTGCTTCGTTAGAGCGAATTAAAAAAGTAAACAAACAACGAGACCAAGAGTGTTAATAATTGAAGGGAGTTCATAGTATTGGTGTGTACCTAGATATGGGGGCAGGAAATCCTTGTGCAGCACATGTGAGTGCCAGAGAATAACCCTTTAACCCTCCGTACTTATTAAGACCGTCTCCGGTACTCTTCGGTGCTGTTTGACCAGAGGGTTCTGAAAATAAAACGATCGACCGTCCCTTTAACCTCAAACATTATCGACGTCTGCCATTCGCAAGTTTTTTCTCGATCGCTGAGTAAATTTAGTTGAACATGAATTATAAAAATGTGCAGTCAAATCGAAACCAGTCAGACACTCACCTTGATCCTGATTTTTGCCTTCCGTAAATCATCGTCGATGAGAATGACCCAATCACAAAATAATAATCAGCTGCTTACCTGATTTCGTCCGGTTGTATGGTGAAGGATGAATTTTTCGTAATACCATGCCATGCAAACCCAAATTCAAGCTCTTCTGATAGAAAATAATAAAAATGGAAATAAACTGGCTTCCCTAACGAATGCAGCCACAAACGGACAAAGCTGGATTGGGGGAACGATGAACCAATATTCTTGGGCATTCCGAAGGTTTTACGTTCTTTTGTACCTGGTAACCGGAAGTGGATGTGCCTGAAGGGAATGACTGAGTGCGACGTCATGTCCTTGGGGCACGAAAAGCACCTCCCAACCCTCATATTTTTTTCCTGTCGTACGAGGTGCTATATCACCAGATCCCTCTGAAATCGAGGAAACCGCAGAATCGAACTTCGTACTTGGGACCTTCCAAATTGTGTAAATGCTTGCACATGCGAGAACCTAATTTTCCTAAACGTTCTTGTAATAACGTGTTCGTTAAGGTAGACAGATTAGGTTTCCTTCTCGTTCGACCGCAGCGGCATTAACTTTGGGAGGAAATCTGCGACAACATCGTTGAAATACTCGATATAACAGACCTAATACTGAACCTGCTTTTTTCCCATTCCGATGCATAGCCTCCATATCTCCTCTATTTCAATGAAGGGACTACTTTCTATGTGCAGTATCTACTACGTGTTCAATGGCGAAGTGAAAAACTTTGACTACCTCAACACCCACGCTTCGACCCAAATTGATAACCTTCAACGTGGAACTGATGGGAAACGTTATCGCGAACAACAATTGCCCTATAGAAGTACACAGCTATCCTATGAATAAAAAATTCGATATTTTGGGAAAGCTCGACAATGATGCATCAATTATTCCAATAGCCTATCATTTGTATGTAATTCAAGCAGCTGCGAATATATGTAACAAATGACAAAACGAGTTTTCAGAGAAAAAAACAACAGTTTATAAAAAATACAAGAGAGAATACGAAATATATGTAAAAACACAAAAGTTACAAAAGAATTGTCTTTTTGCGAACTCATAATAAATATAATTGACTATATAGTATAGAAGAAATGATATTTTTCTTTAATTATATTTTTTCAATAGTAATAATACATAATATCAATTATCGCAGCACACGACTTATAATTGGTAATAAAAATACACGTTAAAATTTCATTTTCTATAGACATACAGAGCGACCATTATTCCTCATATTTTTTTTTGGCGACTCCATACCCTTTTACCCTAATTCATGTAGGTTTTTTAGTCTCTAGAAAAATAATAATGATAAAGCAGTTTTGGTAATGTACTCTACTGGTATCGAAGTGAAAAAGAAATTATTACATAATCCTGACCAGGTGATTCGAGATCTAATAACGATACAGATAGAATATATGTGTGAAGCCTTCTCTTATGCGTACCAATCAGTCTACGAATCTCTAAACTGAATACACCTATACTTTTCATTCACAACCTATTTTCCAAATTTGAAATAAAATGTCTCCGAAAACTGCATTTGTTGAATTCAAAGAATTGACGAACGAAATATTCTCAGCAGCTATAAAAGTTCGAAGACCTATCGATTATTGGCATAATGATATGCCACTTCGCATACGTGGCTGTTGATAGTTTTATTATAAAATACTAGTCTAGGTATACCATAATACCATCAGCAAGCACTTAATGAGATGCATCTAGTTCTTTGAAGTAAGAAAGATTATAAAATTATCTGATTGGTGTTGACTTATGTTCAATATTCGTATTATCGATCTTATTATCGATCTACTATAGAAATAGCCCCGAATAAATGCTTCATAAACTCTGTCGGAAACTTCTTCAAATAGCCTCGAATTAGGTCACCGGACTTTATACTATAGGAAAAAGGCTAATTGAACATTCTTTAAAAGCTGCATGATTGTGAGTATTAATAAATAAAACAATGGAATTCTGAACAAACGCTTCTCAGCGTCCCATTGTCAATGCTTCAAATTGGCATTAGCGATCCATGTTAATGGGTCGTAATGGATTTTGCATCTTTTTAAAAACGAAACAAATTTTGGTACATAGAATTGATTTGTCAAAATCATGAAATAGATTTAAATTCGAACGTGACATTTCTTCTGATTATCGTACCTCCTTAAGCCATCGTGGTCACACTTTCGATTTCGATCACAGTGTGAAATTGGATTAATTCTATCAACTCGATTTGCAAACTAGTATTTTCACCTAATTAGGTATCTAAAACGGATCAAAAAATTGCTGGACCTGCTGATCAATTTATTTATGAAAAATAAAATGTCAAAGTTTTAAAAAAAGATAGATCAATAAAAATGGAAAAAATAATTTGTTTGAGTAAGAAAATCATAACTCCTCGAATTTCCAATATTTTCACCTAAATTTTGAACCCGATACTCCTTAAATATATTCCTTTCAAGAAAACCCAACTGCTTAGTGCGTTTTCCAAAAAGATATTTATACTGACACTTGAAACGGGTCGATTTTAGAGGATGGAGGATGCTCCAGATGGCAGCACTGGTCCCATTTGAAACCAGCAAGTATTAGTTATTTGGAGCCAACGTTGATCGATGAATCGATTCAGCCCACGGTGACTCTGAAATTGGCTGCCAAACGCCAATAATCAGATGTCAAATGGCAATAGGAATTTAACGAACGAGTCAAGCAAGTGACCAGTGCAGGATTTTACAATTGTGAGTGTTAACGATTATTAGGAAGACGTTAAAAAGTGTACCTGGATATCGGGAGGGGATGGGCTTGCAGGGAATGACTGAGTGCCACGTTATCACCCTGGTTCACAATAAGTACTTCCCAACCAAATTTCTTGCCAGTAGAGCGCGGAGCTACCTCTCCAGTTCCGTCTGGAAATTGAAGGAACGTTGAATTCTTGCACCACGAAAATTCAAAGATAACACAATCAACTGGCAACTAGTCAAGATGATTCTGATCAATTCCTACTTAGATGGTACGACACTGCCAAAAGAGTACCTGGTGACTGGAACTGGGGACCCCTGAATGGCACAATCCAATGCCACAACAGCATGTTGGGCGACACCTACGAGCTTTCCACCCTCGTAACGTTCGCCCGCTATTCGGGGTGCCACGTTGCTGTTCGGCTCTGCAAATGGATCAACTACCTCGGTATTCCACAAAAGCCAACTCAGCCTTGAGTAAGAACAATGTCTCAATGGATAAAGGATTTATCCATCTAGGAATTTTGAAAACTCGGACGTGATGGCACCCATAGCCACTCGAATAGCAAAGGCGTAACGCCAATGTGTAACGCCAAAATCCAGGGCAAATTTTATTTTTGAATTTAAGAGGAAGCAGGGATTTTAATCCCACTGAGAAGAAATAAACTTTTGATAGGTATTCACTCGGTCATTTATTTTCTTTGACTTCAGTTATTGTTTTTTCAATAAAAGTTTATATTAATCTTCTTCAACTATAATTGTTCGAATAAAACTAATTTCGATAAGGAAAATGTTTTGCCATAAATATTTTCAAACAACAGTAGTACTAACATTTCAAGAAAATTTCTCCAGTTAAATTTGTATTTCTGATTCTAAGTTTATCAAGAAAATCAATAGCTCATACTTCAACAATTAACTTTTCGATAAAAGTTTTTCAAAAAACATATTTCAACTGTCGTGGATTTAATAAATAAATATGAATATTTGTTTAATAAACATTTTTCAGAAAACAATGGTCCATACTTTATCTATTGTATTTTGAAAAACGAAATTTCGTGAATCTACTTAAACGTATGTGGAGGAACGTGTCGATGATTTTTAAAATTTGCTTAATGATTTTTTTCGGTGAAGAAAACCATTAAGTAAATTTGAAAAATTCACGAAAAAATTTGCTTTTTTTTGACCGTCACAGTTGTGCCGTTAAGTGTCAGTTGAGTATCAAAACTAATTGTAAGTCCTTAAACGGACCTACAGTTAAACGCTGGGACAACATACCCATGGGGGGGTAAAATATAATATATTCAAACCGCACTTCGCTTGTCGCTCTTTTACGAAAGACCATGTACCTGAAGAAAGGTGATGGGAAACCCTGGACCGGACATGTCAATCCGACCGTATTATCTACCGCGAGACTCCTCTTCATACCGTTGACTTCTTTATCTCGAACGTTCGGGGGAACACTCCCACTAGGTTCTGCAAAAGCCCCCATTTCTTATAAACATGTTGAGCTCTCTCCTCGTTATATAGTATAAATCATGTTATCTTTAGTGGTTAGATGTTTCTCTTAAGATTTGAGAATGGCATAGATGAGCGACTATCCCCCCTTCACACACTGGTAGTAGGGGCAACGCTGATCATGGTAAGCAGCGTCTACAACTGTGCAGATAGACAACGCTTTTGCCTACATTTTCAGTAGTCTACTGACCCCATAGTTGCTCGCTGTTTTGAGGTTTCAAGACTGTCTACTGACATTAAAATTGCGTAAATATGTTAAAAGGAAACCGGTTTAACATGGCACGACGGAACCGAACCAACCCATCCAAACCTAAAAAAACCTGAAAAAAACCATACGAATTGAAACAAATCCAAAATAAACCCGTGCAAATGCAAATAGCCCTATAAAAATCGAAATGACCCTGAAAAACCTCAAATAATCCTAGAAAGCCCAAATAAACCCGAGCACAACTAAACAAAGGCAAAAAAATCTGGACAAACCCGAAAAAAAGCGTACTAATTGCAACAAACCCAATATAAATCTGTACAGATCCAAATAATTTTATAAAAATTGAAACGACCCAGCAACCTAAACAAATCCGAAAAAACCTGTACAAACCCAAATAACCCTATAAAAATCGAAACGACCCTATAACAACTCACATAACCCAAAAAAAACCCAAAAAAAAAAACGCTTGTAAACCTCAACAAAGCCAAACAAACCCGAACAAATGTGTAGAAATTCGAACAAACGCAAACGAATTTCCGACTCTGTAGTTATTTAAACTAGATTATTTCGAAGCCAACTATACACATTGCCTAAGTATTCTGTATAATGCCTGCATCGTACGAGTATACAGCGCCAGTAACGTATCTACGTTCATTTTAAGACCTGTGCTGAAGGGAGAACCGGCTTCAGATATCTAATTAACTTTCGTGTTACTATCGAATTTCTGATTGTATCAATCTTTCTATTTAACAATGTGAACAATGTTTGAAATTGAACACCATCGATTCATTGAATTCTAGGGGACAATGTCCGTTTTGGAAATGAACTTTTCAGTATGATAGTTGCAGCATACGGTGGTATGGAGATGCAATTGAAATTAGAGGTCGTACCGAATTCATGAGAAGGTTACAGGACAGATCGATGCGACAAATATCTCCAAAATTTCCATTCGCTAGTTATTCGTACGGAATGTGCACGGCTATTGTTAACATTTCTAAAAAACATAATTGGGCATCTTTAAATAGATCAACGATGGTGAAAAAATACCGCAATAGACAAAGTTTTTGATGTAACTAAATTTGCTGCGAATTATATAAAACGATAAAAAAATGTACAAGTACAAAAATTTATTAAAAAATATGACACTTGAAGTGTCTAGGTTATGATTAATTTTTAATTTTTATATATCTTTTAACATTAATAACATTTAATATTTGGTTAAATGAAATAATAAATTAATAGTAGTGCAGTTCATGAATAGGACAAGAATAGTGCTTGGCAAAAAAAAAAGTTTAGTATTTAATTTATTACCAGTTTAACATTTTATGTGTGCCCATGCTCCTACTATTTTTATTCTTTAATTATTAAATCGATATCTCATTGGACTAGATTAACTTGTTTATATCTTTGTTAGGAACGTACGAAAAACAAAAAATATCAGAGATTAATATAACAAAAAAGTATTAAACGTACTTTTTCATTATATTTCACAATACATTGTCGTTGTGTCATTAAACCCTTAGTAATTAGTCACAATATTTCACTTTGTAAAATTACCATACTCGAAAATCCTGGCCGCTCGTTTTTTACTCATAATAATTTTATTTGTTGAATAACGCAATTATATTCATTAACTCATGTTTGTCTCACCTAAAGAAGGGTGTAGGACTCGCCTGTGCGTCGCACAACAACGTTATCGGTGTCCCTTGAGATTTTTTCATCTTGTCAAATTGTGATTTCGGGGGCAAACGAGGAGGACTACTGCCCACCGGTTCTGTAGTCATAAATTTATAACGGTGAAGAAAAATACTTTTCATGAATATCGCAGGTCTTGAGTTCCAAGTATCTGTTATCGGGAACAATATCTACTCAATTGCAGTATTAACCCTTTATAGACTCGTGTGACATTTCTGTAACAAACCTCAAAAATTCCGCCAAAATGTATACTAAACATTTTAGATCGTTCAAATCAATGTCACTGCATTGTAACATACCACACCGAACATTTTAATACCAAATACAAATCATAGAGTGCGGAACTAGTAGTTTTAGCAAGTTCAAATGTAGTTCTTTCGTCGAAACCTATAGGTAAGTGAATGATTTTGTTCATATATTGTTAGCAAAGCACATTTTTTCTTTTAGTTTCACTCAATGTTGCAGTGATGTTACACTCCCTAAAATGCCACATAAACAAGAAATAATAAATATTATTGAATTTTTTAGAAATACGTGTTTTTTTATTTGTTTAAACCTATCATATTCCAAAGTAATTAAAAATTTTATGATCTTGGGCTACAAAGGGTTAATAAAATAAACCTTATTCGCAAAAAGTTTACACTTTCTTTACACGTTTCAGTAATTGAAAACAAATCTCGGTTTAGTTCCAACTTTGCAGCTGAAGAACTGCGATTTCAATAATTCATTGTTGCAATTCAAACCTGAACGCTGGGACCATTTTGAAATACCGTTTTATTAAGAAAATTCTTGTTAGGAATTGGACCGTTTTATTAAGAAAATTCTTGTTAGGAATAAGTAGAAGATTTCAGTGACCAATGAAAAGGAAAACGGAATTTCAGTTTTTGGCTAAAAACATCAACTGTTCGAAAGAGAAGCAGGTGAAGATGTAAAGACGGCGAATCTTGTGTCAATCGATATTTTCAAATACCAACCTGATAGTAACAAAGAATAAGACTGATAGTAACAGAGAATAACTAAAAGTGTTCAAGCCTTGCTGATCGACCAAGCCCAGTATACAATCGTCTATTTTTCATCTATTATCTATTGTCTATATTCCATCTATTATCTATGTTATCTATCATTTATCGATTTTTATTTTACCTATTTTATCGCCTTCTATTATGTAAATGTTTTTACATATCCCTACACTCTTCACAAAAGCTGTCTTGATACCTCGATAGCCAATAATGCCCACTTGTGGATATATGGGGTTGCTCAATTAAAACAGGAGCAAGAAGAACATACTTTAGCCACCCAGAAATTGGTTGTAATTCGGGAATATCACGTACCTGAACCTGGGCAATGGATTGGCTTGAGCTTGACAAAGCATGGTTACAGGTGTATCAACAAGCATCGTTAGCACTGTAATCTTAGCTGTTGGTGGAATTCGTGGAGCCGCTCCATTCACAGGCTCTATAAATATAGGGACTCAACTTGAAGGAATTTTGCGACAGGGTTGACAGTATTAATGCACTACCTGAATGTTGGGAGAGGGTGACCCTGGGCTTGACAGAGCATTGTAACTGATAATCCCGCAGTTCTCCAAAGGACGTCGTATTTAGCTGTTGATGCTACTCTGGGCTTAGCACCGTTCACTGGTTCTATGACAGTTGTAAAAATCGCCTAGATAACTCGGTCTATGTAAACTACACTAACGAACTGTCACAAGCGTTGGCCTTAGCCCAAACAAAACATCGAACCGCACGTGCGAATGGCATCGAAATACAATTCCAACACATTTTTACATCGGCGACTGTTTTTTGTGCTGTTCGATTATTTTGGTTAAGGGGGTATCTCTCTCTCTCTCTCTCTCTATCTCTGAAAACTTCAGAAAATCATTTTTTTTCATATTATGATTGTGTGTACTTTCAAGAGTATTTTAAGACTAACTGAACGCTGCGATTCTAAAGTTGAAGGAATTCGAAAGAAATTATACCTATTTTTATTGAACCGTGTCGATTTTTTTCAGGATTTTTAGAAATGAAATTCTACTGACCACACGTTGCATTGAATAGGTACGCAACTTGATCTCGATTACGAAAAAAAAACTTGTATCATACGGGAATCACTGTTTAGCGCTAAGATAACAATATTTTTTAAGATGGTGTAAAATACGGAATTGATAACATGTAAAACGTTTAAGATCGAGTAAAACATGTTTAAACATGTTTAAGATCGTGTAAAACGTTGGAATTGGCACCACGAGTAATTGTTTTACTATTGACTCAAATTTATACAGTTTGCGTTGAAACATTCATTTTCGATTTGGAACTTCATGTTTTCATTAGTTGATGCATTTGTTGGTAAAAATGACTTTAGCATGCTGTTTTTCAAGAGGAAAATATGATTTTCTTTGAAAAAGCTGTCATTCTTTATATTTTTTGAATTTTGAATTTTCATTTTTTTAAAAGTGAAGAAAAAAAAATGTTTAAGAAACATATTTTTTTTTCGTTTTAGATATTATTTCAGTCCTATATAGGCCTCGTCACCGAAAGGCTGCAACGTCAACTGCAATACGACGAGCACGTTAAAAGACTTTCTTCCAAAAAAATTACATTGTAATCACAAAAATAGGTACAACATTTTTGCGAAAAAATAATTTCATTCCAGTCAATGTGTTACTAAAAAAGTATACGTCATTCTGACTCTTCAAACTAGGTTTTCAGAGAGGGATACCTCCTTACGTGGAACGATTGAATGCTACTGTGGGAACCAACCTGAAAGCTGGGGCAGGGAAAGCCTGGGCATCGCAGAGCAGAGAAAATTCAGCACCGTTCCCAACATCGAATGAATTTATCTTCGCTGATTTGGGAAACTTTGGTGCAACACGTCCAGCAGGTTCTAACGCACGTAAAACGACCATGTGATTGGAGGCTTCTAATATTTCTTAACAGGGTGCACATTGGCAAGGCACCATTTTACCATTTTCTATCAAGTTTTTGTTTTGCATAATACGTATCAAATTCATTTTGTTTGTATTTATATTTAATACTCTTCACTGAAAGTCACTGTATATGGATATTCGTAGTTGCACATTATTTAATGGTTTTTTTTATTTTACGGAAGATCATTTTTGTCGAATGTATAAATATTGAAACTCATAAACTATAAAATTGTAAAAAGATATCGACGGCAATTTTTATAAAATTATCTAAATATATAAACAAAATTCATTATCAAATTATCAGTAAGTTATTTTTTTTTTTCAATTTTTCAAAAAACATTTTTTATAAGTTTTTCGAATGGTACTCCCAAATCTCTTTATAAAATTATCCAAAACGTTCTTATGATATAATACGTACTTCACGTGATTTGCACCAGAGACTATTTTTGAAGATATATTTTTTTTTACAAAATGTACGTTCGATTTTCACATTCATTTTCCAATTTGAATTTCGACCTTTCTCGTGTAATAGATAAGATAATTGAGTTAAAAAATCGATGTTTCTAAGTAGAAAACCTGCGTGAAAATATTATGTCAACATTTCGATTGTTCAAGCTAATATTTAGAAAACCGTTTTTGAAGAGTTCTGAAATAATGACAAGGCTTGGGAAAGTTACGTGCTTAGTAACTCGGAATAATAAGTTGCCCTTAATTGTCATAATCTTTCGAATTTCAGAATCAAATTGGCTTACAATATTCTCAAAACATAAAACTTTAAGGCGACAGAAGACTTTTACTCGCATGTGCTCTCTGAAGATATCTAGGATGGCCCATATATCAATACTATATAATAATTATATAGTATATAATAATTATTTATAATATTATACGTGTTGCAACAAATATATTATATTGGAAGTCTAAATTGATTCGGTCCGTTTAGAAGATCTAGTCCTGGTAGTTATGAATGTTTTATCGTGGACAGAAGATTTCAGTGGTTTTCAGATAGGTTAGACATCTGTCAAGAACATTCAGTTTATATCACTTTCAGTACCATTAAAAACCTCGTTTTTTTAGTGCGTTGTAAATTAAAATTTCTTTGTTAACTAAGCGGTATTTGTGGAGCTTTTCTGCTTTAATTGGGAGAAAAGTTGAGCTGAAGAGCATCGAATGCTTGTTGAAGTTCATAGTTGACGCATCATGAACGGTGATTTCAGCATTCAAGACAAGCCTGCCACCCAAAAAATTCCGAGCCGATGAATTGGAGGCATTACTCAATGTCGATCAGAGTCAAATATTTGAAAACGTTCAAATGGGATATTTTACCACACCCGCTGTATTCTCCGGACATTGCTCCTTCTGATTACTGATTGCTCCGACGGATGCTGGAGGATTCGGAAATTTACCGATTCACTTCTTTCGCAAAAATCGAAAATTGACCCAAAATTTGAATCGTCTCAAAAGACGAGTCTTCTTTTCGCGATGGAATTTTAAAGTTACCGGACGAATGGAAAAAAGTAGTAGGCAGCGATGAACAACATTTTAATGAATCTGTTTATAACTTTTATTTTAGAATAAATTAATTTTTCACCACAAAATACGGACAGAAATAATTTGTGCTCCCAACATTATCTGTTCGTTATAAATAATTACTGTACCTATATATCAGTATATAATAATTATATAAACTACTCAAAATAAAATAGGGCCCACCACAATTTGTTCACAAAAACTGTTGACGTGTTACTTCAAACTTATTTCTGGCCAAGTTAAAGTGTTTTACCATAAAATGGTTATGAGTTCTTATCATTATTTTGGGCGCTTTTGAATGCTCATAAACGTTTTAAAAATCTGCTGGGAGCAAGTATCCCAGCAAAACATCGCTTTTTAAGGGTACATTTTAATTTTCCATTTTCATCTATATTCTTAAGGAACTAAATGTTTTTTTCATCATTTAATTGATTTAAACAATTAATAACACTTCAGTCTCAATATATCTATCCTCAAAAAATACATTGATTTATCAATTCTCATTTCCGAGTACAAAAACTAAGTAGGCCCTATTTTGATTTGACTGGTATATTATAAATTAATACATAATATTATGAGTAATACATAGTAAGGTCTGTGTATTAGGATTAGCAGCCACTATCTTAATACTTTTCGATAATTTAATAATTATTTTTTTATCGTCAGTAATATTGACACAAATGAACCCGAACAATTTTACGTCGTTCACTAGTGTGCTGGAGCAGGGTACGTAAAATTATAAATTTTCTCGCGTACACGGATGCAAAATTATAGAAAAACGATTATTTCATTATTCTGATATGGTAGCTCCAAGGCGAGAGTGGCGTTGCAAGCGAAACGGAAGATGATGGGTTCGAATTACAATATCAAAGTGAACTAACCTAAAGACGGGAGCAGGGTATGCCTGGGCATCGCAGAGCATTTTCAACTCGCCACCTCGCCTCGCCTCAAAGGACTCGGACTTGGCCGATCTTGGAAACTTCGGTGAGACTCGTCCAGCCGGCTCTAATGGGATTTTCGTTCAAACAGGTGGTTAACGATAGGAGGGAGGAGAAGATTGCAGTGGTGGGCCATCGAAACCGAGAGGATTGAAAAATGAAGATTAAAACGGCCATGGTAGAGAGTCGGGTGAAAGTGACGTCACGACTCCAATCAGAAATGAAAGCGAAGCTACGGAAAGTCTATAATAATTTTCAACCGCCCATGACATTTTTTTTCTTTTTATAAGAGAAAACCTAACCTAAGCTTACATAAGTTTTTTTTTGTTAAAAAAATATTTTTTTATTTTTGGGTTAGATTTTTAGGTTCGGTTTAAGTTACGTTTACGCCTATAATCCTAAAACCTAAAAAAGTATTCCTTAGATTGAAAAATACCTTTCTTAAAGTTATTTTTCGATAAATACCTTTTTAAATGTTTATCTAGATGAACGAATATCCCGTTTTTCGGATTAGATGTGATTTTTTAATCGAAAAAATACTTTTTTTTGGTTTAGTTTAGATTATTTTCAACTGTTCGTCGAAATGTTGGAAATAAGCTGTGTTCACATAAATACAGCGGAAAATTCTACATTTTTGGAAAAATAAAAAGATTCCAGTCTATCCGAATTAGGAGCGAAATTATATTAAAATAAATTTGGAAATATTCAGTTATGAGATAGGATATGGCGATACGAGATTATACTTAGAAATGTTCGTCGCGGTAAGTCGTCATGACGAGATAAGAATCTTGATAGGATAGTAAACAAGATAACTACAAAAAAAGTTTCATATATATCATTACACGGTAATTTTACCTGAACACCGGGACAGGATGAGCTTGCGCTTGGCATAGAATTACGATGTCACTATCGGCCTGCCTCTCCATTAAACTCCCCTTTTCACCTAATACCGATGGTGCTTTACCCCCCACTGGCTCTGTTGACCAGACAATCAATTACCGGACTTTCGTTATTAAGGTTGAAAAGAAAAATCAATCACTGCATTACTTTTAATTGTGTATGTAAAGAGGCCATCGTTAAAAGGATGGTTATACGGTCATCCTCGCGTGGAAAAATAAATAACGGTTGATACATCTGTATGTATGAAAAAGCATGACTGATTGATAAAGACGTGAATCGGCTAAAGCTAATTCATACATGACATTTCTGACATTGGAATTTATTCGTGTTCCAAACACTTATTACAAACAGGATTATATGAAATTTTCCTTTTAAGGGGGCAGGATAGGAGATGTAAGTTTATGGGGCATTCCATGCTCATTCGAACTGGGTTTGACACGTTACCTCTCCGATTTGACCCGCGATTTTTCTTATTTATGGTATTATCTCTGAAAGGTACTCGAGAATTTTTTCAGATTTTTTCGGAACTATTTGACTTCATAATATTTTTTATGAACAAAAAATTAACGCCTAAATGTAAAAATCGGATAAAAATCACAAAAATCCTGTGTCACATATCGAACACTGTGAGCGTTACAAAAAAGTGGGCGCGCGTTTCGTTTGGCCTACAACGCGCTTTTTTCGCAAAAAAAAATGTTTATAAAATCGATGGGCCACAAAACACAAAAATTTTAAAAAATCTGAAAAAGTTCTGGTCAATTCTACATGATGTCATATAATTTTTTCCTCTTTAATTTTTGATCATTTTTCCTCTTTCATTCTTTTTTTCCATTTTTTTTTTTTTCGAAAAGATCGCGTTGTAGCCCAAACGAAACGTGCGACCACCTTTTTTCAATGCTCAGAATATTTGATATGTGACACAGAATTTTTGTGATTTTTTCCGATTTTTAAATATGGGCGTTAATTTTTTGTTCATAAATAATATTTTAAAGTCAAATCGTTTAGAAAAAAATCTGAAGAATTTCTTGAGTGCCTTTCAGAGATAGTACAATAACATAAAAAAATCGCGGGTCAAATCGGAGAGGTGACGTGTCTAACCCAGTTCGAATCAGCATGGAATGCCCCATATATATATATATATATATATATACACACACACACAACATTACTCACAAGTAAATTTACAAGTCACATATTGTAAGTTTTCTATTTGGGAAAAAGATTCCATATCTCGGCGAATCAAAATTGTAAACAAATTTACCAAATGCGGTTTCGAAGCCTACAGAAGCAGCTTCATTTTGCGTTTGTACTTTAATTTGCATGAATTTTTTGCACCCAGAACGTCATTTTTAAAATGCTGCTTTTTCATAATTTCCGTACTTTACAAAACGGCATGTTGAACTTTGACAAAATAGTAATCTCATCATCTGTTCTTTGAAGATAACTCCATTAGCTTCAGTTTCGTTTTTGTAAAAAAATTTCAATCTTTTTCAGAGTAATCTAGGTTTCTTTTTTGAATAGCAGGTTTCCGAAATTTTCTAAAATATGCGTTTTAGCTATTACCTTTTACTGGCAAATGGTTTAACGATCATGAAATAGTGAGCTTAATAAATACAAAACAGCACGAAACCTATATTTGTATTCATACGAATGGTAGCAACATCTGACTTGTTAGCTTACATTTTTTCATATTTTCTTGTTATAGTCAGTTTTGTATGAAAATGCTTCAGTGCAATCTGGCAGGGTTTACAGTGCTCAGAATGCATTAAAACGTATTTTAGGGATGTTCCACGATTAAATAAATGAAATTAAGACCCATGTGTTAAAAAAAGTTGACACCGAAAATTAAGATACACCTTAATATACATACAGACATATCCCATTTTAGCGTTTCCACACATTTTTTCAAAGAAAATTTATTTGTGTTTCAATATAAGAATTTCTCTCAAAAGACTTTTGTGTAATGTTTCTTCGTTACGTCAGTATACATTTTACTCGAAACACTTTTCCGAGCAGCGCAGAGTTCGGAAAAAAGCTTACAGAAATAAATATAAGGTATCCTGGATAGTGAATAAAAAAATATATATAAAATGTCAATCGAATCCAACCTGAACGCTGGTGCTGGGAAAGCTTGGGCATCGCACAGTAAGCTCAATTCAGCTGCGTTTTCAACTTGAAAGGAATCTGACTTTGCCGATTTTGGAAATTTTGGCGACATACGACCAGCAGGCTCTGATTCGTGAAACCGAAAAATCGATATTCGAAGAGTAATCAATTATTTTGTATTGATAGACGAATCCAATTTACCTGAACATTGGAACTGGGTAACCCTGTCCTTGGCAGGGCACGACGATGTCCGTACCAGCGCGTCTCTTCATAAAACTTCTCTCTTCTCCTACTATTGCTGGAGCTTTGCTCCCCACAGGTTCTTTTTTTTCGTTCCACAGCACATTCCCATTCAACGTTGCATACAGCCAACGATGATGGGAATGAAATAAAAAAATAAAAAAAAACAATTATCAAAAAGAAAGGCTGTGCCTAAATTGATTTACCTAAAATTAGGTACTGGGTATCCCTGAGCTGGGCAAGACATGACCACGCTCACTCCGGCGGCTTTCGCCTTCCAGCCGCCACGCAATTCACCAGTTACTGCAGGTGCTTTGCTTCCAACCGGTTCTGCGATAAAAACCGAGCAGGGGGTCCTATTATTAATGATTATTTCGGGAAAATATAGCAGTAATAGATAGCCTGGTGTGAATCCATTGCTGATAATCGATTTATATGCAGAAAGCGATTTTCTACCACTTGGGGGAGCCCTGATAAAAGATAAGGCTGTGCTCTGTGGGCCCTGGTAAATGGGCAAATGACCTATCAGTAGTTTCGTTCAGGGACTAACTACTTAATCGAATCGATTTTTTTCTTCATTTTCTCGTAGTATTTACGTTTGCAAATATATGTTTGAAAAATTATTCCGTCAGTTTCAAAAATTACAGAGCTACAGCACTTTTAATCGAAGCTCTTATGAATTAGATTTTATAGAACGTTTTTCTCGAAACCACTTTTTCCAAATTGGTGTGCATAATAAATCGAGCAATAATACTTGAGCTTTCCATGCTTAAGGGGAATGAAGAAAATTACCTGAAGGATGGAACTGGGTAACCCTGAGCTGGACACAAAAGCACCATGCTCGACCTTATCAACTTCTGTATCATCCAGCCTTTTATTTCACTGGTGAATGCTGGTGTTTTGCCTCCGACCGGTTCTAATCGAATCACGTTAAATATTTAAGAAGCGACACTACTCTCGGATTTTGAAGAAAAATGAAACGTTTCTTTTTGTATTGATCGACCAATGCTTTATGTAAACTTTATATGCAATTGGTTCCATGAAATTTTATGGTCATAGCTTCATAGCTACTGCCTTTATAAAAGTACGCTGAGATTTTTCAATTCAATTTAAACTTTTTATAAACAATTAACTGGTTATCTTTTTAGCAAAAAATTGTATTTATTGTCAAAAGTGCACGATTTTTATAAAATTTGATTAAATAAAAAATCTCTACGTACTTTTACACTCTGTGGTATATAAATTTGTTATTTTCTTGGTGTTTCGTTTCAGAAATTCGCCTGTTACTGAAAGGGTTTTTTTTCTTAAAAAAACGTCATTTCGAAAATTGGCTCTCTCACCCTCATTTCGTACGAAAATGGTAATAAAGAAGTTATCTATACTCAAGGATATGCTGAATAATTGCTCTGAAACGAATTTTTATTCCTTTCAACATGCTAAAAAAATTGTCAACATTTCGCCTTTTTTAGGTCAGAATGGTGCTACCCGTTTTAAGGATTTACATGGAACTGGGCTCCCTACGTTGGCCATATGACGACACAACAATCTCAACTCCTTTTTTGAAAAATCTCTCCCGATGTCTTCAATGAAAATTGACTTCGTAACGAGTACTCCAGAATGCCATGCGTGTGGATGATAATCAATGCAGGATGAGGTGAGCAAAGACGAAAAAGCAATCAGTGTTACCGAAAAGAAGGGACAGGGTAAGCCTGCGCTGGACACCCCATCACGATATCGGTATCGGTTGGTTCGACACGCCACCAGCCCTTCATTATTCCAGTAAATGCAGGTGCTTTGGTACCAACAGGTTCTGTTCTCGCAAAAAAAATTTCCGGTCGTATTAAAAATTATCGACAATCTGAGCAGAATAACGATGATACGTATATCGTGAATTGGGAGCCAGGTACCCCTACGTGCTACCCACAAACGCAATGATGAACGTTGGGATATTAGACCCAAAAAAATGCCAAATCCAGTTTTTAAAGGATAACACTGCTCTGGGATAAAAAAATCGTTTTTTTTTAAATTTCTAAAACAATGCTTCAACATAAAAAGCAAATGTAAGAGCAATATGCAGACACCGCTGATTAATAATAAACAAAAATGTTCAGCATTTATGGAATAATAATTCTTGATAGAACATGGTAGTTGATAGAACTTGATAAATAGAATTTTAATAACATTGAGTTTTTTTAATCAATTTAATAGCAATTCGGTGGCAAATTGATAGAATTTCAGAAACGTGAGTTCTTGATAGGATAATAACCGGTTATAATTTGAATAAATACAGGGTGACCAGAAATTCAACCTATTCCTTCAAAGGAGTTATAGTACAGGTCATTTGCAACAAGAAATGTCCCATCAACTGGGGCTCGAAAATTGATGGTTATTAAGATATTGATGTTTTTATGTTTTCTGAAGAATTTTCTGACTTTCTGCCTAAAATAAAAAATTATGGAAAAAATACGCTAGCATAAACAACGATTTGATACTTTTCTGAGAGACCAAGAATTAGCGATTTTTAAGGAATAAAGAGAGATTTAGGAGAAAGATAAAATTCAGTTAAATTCAATACCTAAGGCTTTTTAATTTTCAGATTATGTAAAATTTGAATGCAAAATTTGTTTTTAAATAATCGCTAACTCTTGGTCTCTCGGAAAAGTACCAAATCGTTGTTTATAATAGCATATTTTTTTCATATTTTTTACATTTTAGGCAGAAAGTCAGGAAATTCTTCAGAAAACATAAAAACATCAATATCTCAGAAACCATCAATTTTCGACCCCCAGTTGATGCTACATTTTTTGTTGCAAATGACCTCTACTATAACCCCTTTGAAGTAATAGGTCGAATTTCCAGTCACCCTGTATAAATTTTTTCACTCGATAATTTTGGTGATCATAGACAAAGCAATTTTACACAGTCGCTTATAGGAAAACCGCTACTGCAGACGGTAACGATTACAAAACAAATGGAACTAAATCGCTACAATTTTTTTAATGATTATGTCATCAAAATTTAGGATCAAACGATTGATTAGACTAAGTTTCATATAAATATCATGCGTTGTCGCAATCAGGGAGATAATTTAAAAAATAGCTAAAAATGTATTCTAACGATCAATCTATCAATAATAATATCACCATAAAATAAGACGATCTCTAATTAAATCTTAGACAAGCACGTGCTAATTTCGTCGAATTAAGCTTTAATTATTATTGAAAGTGAAAAATTAAAATTTCTCAGTGTTCATTTGTCATGAAGTTAGCTATTTGCAATACTCATACGATATGGTGTAGACTTGTAAATCCACGATTCCCACATCCTGCACTAATTGTTTGTACGACGGTCTATCCAGTAATATCGTAAGGGCTCGTAAAATGTTTAACCCGTTTTTTTCGTACCAGTTATTTTAATTTTACCGAATACATTACTTCGACACGGCTCCGTGGCCAGTTTGATATTTTGAAATTCATCACAATTAGTTTCATTCTAGATGTGCCTAGGAGCTGTTCGATTGAATCTGAACTGTTTATTTTATAAATAATTTAAAATATTTCACAATTTTTGGAAAATTTAACTAAAATTTTCAAAGCCGTTCCCCTATAGGTAACAGTATATAGATTTTTATTTTATTTAAATTTCAGTTCCAGACTATATTTCTCGAGAAACTTGTCCGCTACTGGAGGTACTTTTTTGGAAAAAGATCACTTCAAAGATTGGCTCTCGTATTGCTATTTTATACAAAAATTATTTTTTCAAATTCTATAGATAAATATGTACTGAATAATCCCTTTAAAAAGACTTCCTAATCCGTTTATTATTCTCGAAAAAATATCGTATAGCTTAACCGATTTTCAACTGTTACAGTGATTTAATTTTTTTCGTTGAGAAGGGTATAGTTTAATTTTTTTCATAGAGAAGAAGTTCATCCTTTTCGACTGCTATAGTAGTGTCATCCCTTAATTCTACCTGAGAAAAGTCGAAATAGTAAATATCATTACCGAAAAGAAGGAACCGGATACCCCTGAGCAGGACACGTCATGACGATACTTGATTCAGCGTTCTGTTTCATCCAACCACCCTTTAAAATACCCGTCAGCGCTGGAGCTTTACTTCCAACAGGTTCTAAATTCAAAGGTGTGCAATGTATATTTCTGTATTTATATATTGAAGGCTGAGAAATGGTAATGGCATTGCAAGGCTTCGACGACTGCTGTAGCCTTACAAATTCAGTAAAGACGACAGATTTGGGGACTTGTCGCGTTTATTTGCCGATTCCGTGAGCCGCAGCTCACTTTTCCCACAGTATTTCACATTCTTTGTTCCCATGAAATCCAATAGAAGCTTTAAGCTGAGAAAGTCAGTTAAAAGAGTTTTAAACTTTAGAGACAAAATCCACCGACATCATTTGATTCAATTGTAATCATTTGATCAACAGCTATTTTGAAATAAGAGTCTGAAGGTCGCATCTTCTCAATATCTTTATTTTTCGCGATTAATAGTGCCCTACTATGTTCTAATTCAAAGGAGGACCTCCACTATGGCAGCTTAAAAAAATCGACTTTTTTTGCATTTTCTCTTAGCATGTGTAATCAAAATATCGACACTAAAAATAATTTTATAGTTCACAACAGTAACAAAGTTACTACACTTTTAGTTGGAATACGCAGAACGTTTTTCTCAAAATTTTTTTTTCCAAACTCATGCGAACAATAGATCGAGCAATAAGAGTTGGATATATACATTTTTTTTGCAATTGTAATAGCTGTCGTTGAGCGTAGTTGTTTTTTTTTCAATTATTAGTTCTTGAAGCCCCTTGATCGAAAATATTTTAGGTGAAAATAATATTTCCTATTTTGAAACATAGCCATTTTTCGAGCAAGAAACAAAGTCAAGAACAGCTAAACTTAATAAAAGCGATGTTAATACAGATTAAGGAACTTTCATAGATTTCCATGCCTCCAGGAAGAGGTGTATTTCTGAAAAGCTGATATTTCAGATTGATAGTTCACTCTGATATTTATTGTGCTTCAACTATTGTATTTTGTTTCCACAATAATGTAATTTAATTTACGTTAATCTGTGTGGAATAACATATCTTAAGTTTAGTCCGAAAAACACCATTAAATAAATTTAAAAAATTCATGAAAACAATTTATTTTTCTGACTATCACAATGCCTATCCCGCTCCCCCACCCTCCTAAATCAACAATGCAATTTTACATAAGTGCAATCCTAAAGCCATAACTCTAGTCTTCCCAATATTGTCTCTTTTCGTGATCGACAACCGCAAGATGTTTCAAATTTAAACATATTAACAATTTACATAGTTATTTAGTATGTAAGAACTACCTATACGATGGAACAGGGAACCCCTGGGCAGGACATGCGAGGGTAAGATCCTGGCCAGCCACTTTGTCGTACCAGGCCTTCTTGAGGTCACTAGAAAACTTAGGCCCCTTTGTACCAACCGGTTCTGTACAAAAAAAATAGGTACGTACGAACCCACAGAATGATTACACCTAGAAAACGTAGTTGGAGTTTAACTAGGAAGAAACAGTCGCATTGGGGATGCAAAATGGATACCTGATAACTGGAACTGGATACCCCTGAGCTGTGCATGGCAAGTTGACGTCTGATTGGATTGGACGAAGGAAGAAAAATGACTTAACGTCACCAAGAAAGACGGGTGGTTTACTGCCGAGAGATTCTGGTTAAAATACATATAAATGAGTTAGTCCGCGTCGGCAAAGTTGACGAATTGATAGTTGACGTTGTTAACGAATTGATAGTCCATGTTATCAATGTTAACAAATTGAAAGTCCATGTTATCAGTATTAACGAATCAATAGTCCGCGTTATCAATGTTAACGAATAGGCCTTAGTCCAGTTGTGCATTCAAATGTTTAACATGATGTCGTCAAGGTTCCATTCGTTATTCATTGAACAGGTTCACCACGTTTAGGGTCAACGTGACATCCTCAACCGCCATTCTATTTCAATATTAGGTATCCGTCGGTCACTTGTTATCTCTTATTTAATCGTACATCCGCGCACGTCCCTCATTCTTAATCTTCCGTTCCATGTATGATTGATGCCAGTACAATTAGTGTAAACGATAGTTAGTGGGTCCAACTATGGTTGTCAGTGGCAGATTAGCCATAAAGTTAATTCATAAAAGAAAGATGTAAGATGTAAACATGATACATGTCAGTGAAGTATACATTGTTGGATGGCAACGAAAATAATTTTTTTTATTTACAGAATTCCTTTGATAGTTTTAAAAATAAAAAATCATTCGATCAGACTGAGAAATACTTGCGAAATATTCCGCGTGCTAAATACATGGAAACGTACGATCAAGAGCTAAATTTACAACAAAAAACACGAGGCTTTCAAACTGCAGTTTATAAACTCATAATGGAATGTTTATCAGAGTCCAATTTGACTTGTCCTTGATGCTTACCACCTGCAGTACAGAATGTTCTTGTTCGCGATTGGAACGTATAAAGAATATATTAAGGGACAATTAACATTTAAATTGACTTGTGGTACCTTCAAATTCTCGCACATTATATAATCTAATTAAACCCATTGTGTAATCGAATTTAACCCAACCCACCCCATTTATATAATTTAATTTAACCGTCCGGTCAATGACCATATACCCGAGTATCCATTTCAGCTTTGTAGATAGAATTTATTAATTTTTTCTGTAAAAAACTGTATAACCGTCTGGATCCCCGAAATTTAAGTAGTTTGAAACCCAATTTTTGTAAAATTTTTGTATAATCAATTATTTAATAATAGTTATTAACTATGAAACTTGATATCTCCTTCATTCAATAACCAGGCACGGTATTGTTTATTATTTATTTAAAAGTCAAATTACCTCAATAGTTTAACAGGTAGTCTCTTTAGTGTGTATAAGTCCGACATTCATGCATAATAACTTCAGTGGGTACCCGGGTGCCTGGTTGTTGAACGTAGGAAGCATCAAGTTTGATAGTTAATAACTATTATTAAATAATTTATTATCAAAAAACTTGACAAAAATTGGGTTTCAAACTGCTTAAATTTCGGGGATCCAGACGGTTGTACAGTTTTTAAAAAAAAACGTTAATAAATTCTATATGCAAAGCTAAAATGGATACCCGGGTACTTAGTCATTGACCGTACGGTTAACTAAGAATGGTCAAAATCCCCATTTCGATCAATGTGGCCATACTAGGTCGACCCAATCCAGTCAAATTTTGAATTATTATTATGGCCAAACTATATATCCAAAAAGCTTGAAAACCGATTGAAAATGCTTCGAATTTTGTAGATACTCGACGAAAAATGTATTTGCATGAAATTAAGTGACGCAAAGTAGAAAAATCATAAAGTGACGAAATAAAAAGAAAACACCTTTCCACTGTAAAAATTGTAACTCAGCGAATTTTCATTGCTTTTGTCTATAGTTTGTATCCAGTACACCTTATATATAGTATTTTTAGCAGAAAAATAGAAGACTGGTTTGTGTTCCAAAAAAGGTATTTATTCCGATACGTGAAGAGGGTCGATTTTAGAGGACAGAGGATTCTCCAATCTCCAAGAAGACGTCAACATAGGTCCCGTTGAAAACCGAGACCAATTTTGTTATGAGGCTATCGTTTTGACAGCCTCGGAAAAAAACTTTTCTTAATTTAGTCATACTAAATAGAAAAAAAATGTGATTGTAAGAGGTAGTTTGATTCAGGCTTGTGTTTGCTTAATGTGGTACTGATGTTTATTTGTTGTGGATAGGGGAAACGCAGATAAGAAAGATGTGTCGACTGACTTAAAGCTTAAGTTTTGCCTGATCTACGATTGAAAGAAGAGACGAAACCTCGCAATATATCTGCCATAGAACTTGACCTATAAGTGGTAATACTCCGCAGAGATATACAGAGTGACCAATATCACATCCCACGGCAAACTATGGACAATTACACCAAAAATTCTGCGCTCTATATTCGACGACATATAGAGCCTCTCATCGATAATCTTCGATCCACGATCATTTATACCTAACATAAACTTCTCAGCGTCCGCGAAATCAAAGACATCCGGTCTCTTTCTTCGTAACCCTGTATATAATATCCGATATGAGCAATCATCATGGTTATAAAATCCGAGTCAAATTCGCCCGTGTTTAGATCTCGAACATCGAACTCGCGAATACCAAAAGCCGACACAAAGGTTCCTCTAAGCTCTGATGTAATCCATTCCTTATAAGGAACGAACCAAGTCAATACTCTGAACCAAAGCTACGTACGAAGAATCGTACTTCTTTGCGACCAATCATATTAACCAATTCTTATCGGCAGTCCCTACTGACCAATCCCTAAAGAATTGCATCACCAAATTTCCATCTCTCTATAGTTTTTTGTCCCATAATCAAACCCCTCGTAATTTGCTCTTTGAAAAAGACTTCCTTCCGCAAATCAGTTTTCCAACAGAACCTGCGGCAATCAGATCGAAGTCTCCAGATAGAAACCTCAGCAATCAGATCTACGTCTCCCGACGTCATCCATCGAATCCAAATTATTGGTCTCTCATTAAACTTCAATTGTTTTATCGATTCATAAACGTAGTCAACGCGATTATTGTACGAACTTTACGCATACCAATGCGTTACACATCTGTAAACTCTCTCAAAATCTCATGCGTGCAAATTCGATTTCTTTATTGTAATCCGTAAATAAACAAATTCTATCAGTAGCTTGTAATACACCTTAGTTAAGTTTGTGCAAGTCTGTGGAATTATTCCTCAATAACAAGTCATCGTATCAATTCCTCAATTCCAGTCCATTCACGGACTACTCCTTTTTACTCTCGACCCGAGTTATTGCGCTGTTCGTAGGCTCAAAAGAGGGATACCATATACATATATGCCCACGTCCTCACAGGACGTGACACCCATAATCTGCGCTATTCCTTGAGATATATTCAATAGAACTCCTTAGTACTGGAGATATATTCTAGTGAATTCCTTATTAGTGGAAATATATTCCAGAGAACTCTTTATTAGTGGAGATAAATTCCAGAGAATTCCTTATTACTGGAGATATATTCCGGAGAATTCCATATTATTGGAGATATATTTCAGGGTAGCCGATAATCGGACTTATTCCTTGAAATGAATCATTCTGGAGGTCATTTGAATCGAATAAAGCCTCGTGAAGTATGTTAATTATAATTCTCTATCATCTCATGCGGCATCAATTTTTTCAAATTGGTTCAACACGAACAGGAAGTAATTTGAAAAAATACTCTATCTACTGAATATTCAGAGTGGACTCCAAATATCCAATTGATATTATTCTGAAAGCTGACAAATGAATTAAGACATTACAAACATTTGGGCGGAAATTCACATGAACTCAGAAATAAAAGATGGATAATTGAAGATTTTTTATTTTCGAAATTATACGAATTTTTTGCACTCATTTTATTTTGAATTGTCATCTTTCAGAAAAGTATTAATTAAATATACAATCTGAAGTATTTTTCAAAATTACTTGTTCCGGTGATAAACCTGAAAATGTTTGAAAAAATCATAAATCTATCATAGCAACTATTCCATTTTGACCTCCAGTTGATGCTTAATTGAATTCAAATGAATTCTAAACCAATCTCTTTCAAGATAAGGTCGAACTACCGATCATCTTGTATATAGAAATGCCAAAGTAGCCATACCTAGTTATAGGTACTGGATGAGCCTGGGCATTGCAAAGCAGACTGATTTCTGCATCCTTGTGTCTCATCAGCAACGATATCTTCGCTTCACCTGAGAATGCGGGTGCTTTCGTTCCAACCGGTTCTGAACGATGTTTTTTTTTTTTTTGAAAACGAAATAACAGTGCTTGTAAGATAGAATTCTCCTATTTACCTAGTGGTTGGTACAGGGCTCCCCTGGGCAGCGCAAAACATCGCGGTATCTTGTCCTTCTTGTCTCCCTATCGTGCGACTCAAATCATCCGTACTCAGGGCCGGCGACTTTGCACCTACTGGCTCTGAAAGCGGCGATCAACATTGATTCAACTTTTTCGCTTTCACTTTCGAAAATGAAAAATGGCGAACTAAATTTAAATTTTGATTCGAACGATCTTTCAAATGACCACCTCCCACTGGATTTCACACACGTACGAAAAATACTATGAAAGGAACATCTTTCGGGATCTTGCGTGCTGTTAAGAGCATAACGAACATTACCACGTGACGCACGAGTGCGAGAGAGATAGTCGAAACGTTTTAAACGACGATTTCACAAGAATTAATCCTGTTCATCCGAAGGGCAACCGGGGGGGCCATTGGTGCCATCGTTCTGAATGCACGCAACAAATTTCGTGCCGATTGGTTCAGCCGTTTGAGAAAACAGTGGATTCAAAATTTCGAAGTGGACGGAGGCGCCCTTAAGGCGTGATTACTGTTCCGAGACATCAAAAAACCGGCCAAGTGCGCGTCGGTCTCGCGCAAGAAGGGTTCCGTACCATTGACTAGGTAAACAACAGTAGGTACACAAATTTCAAAAATCGCGGTTGTTGTATGGGAGCCCTCCTTCAATATTTATTTTATTTTGTTTTTAGTATTTGTTGTTATAGCGGCAAGAGAAATACATAATTTGTGAAAATTTCAACTGTCCAGCTATTGCGGTTCTTGAGATACAGCCTGGTGACAGACGGACGGATGGACAGCAAAGCCTTAGTAATAGGGTCCCCTTTTTACCCTTTGGGTACGGTACTCTAAAAATAAACGAACTCCGACATTTTTTTCTATCGGTAGACGATAAAAACCATTCTTTTAATTAATGTAAAATCCAAAATGGTGGCTTCAAGTCGCGTCAAATAAAAAGATGCACGTCGTGCTTTATCTGCATGGGTCATTCTACAACCTTGCCAATACATCTGTATTGAAACGGGTTTTAAATGATTGAAATGAACCAAATTTGGTGGTCTTTATCGTTTATTGTGTTCTGAAAAACTTTTTAATAACAAAATGGCAGTTGTTTTAAAAAAAATCCAAATTATTTCGCCCGTTTTTTTGCATTAACAGATGGAATAGATATTCCTGAATCAATTGTTGAGAAACATGAGCTGTCTTATGGACTCGCAAATTGACAGATCCCAATAGTATATTACCATTATTCTCAAGATTGTGCTTAACAAGCTTTAACGTCTAGAGAACGTGTTTTCCCATAAGCGACCGTGGTAAATACCCATGTTTATAATGTCCAGAATTAATTACTAAAAAATTCTAGAATTATTCTTGTATTCGATTTGAAATTTGACAGTTAATTTATTCTATGTTTGGGTTATCTATGTTTCTCAAAATTTAAACAGTTTTAGCGATTTTTCAACATCGTTTTCAATATTCTATATTGAATCAATAAATTGATAATATCCATCCGCCTTCCAATATGTACCTTGTTATCGGCGCGGGACTTCCTTGAGCATTGCAGTTCAGCGCAACATCTTTGTTTTTACGCCTAATGAATGCACTCAGAGAATCATCGGTGGAAAACATAGGCGCCTTGAGTCCAACAGGTTCTACGATTTAAGATAAATGCATGGGAATCGATATCTATCCTCGAGGTCAACTATACTTATGACTATGACTCGAATCAAGTCGATTTAGCTAGGACAGGGTATCTTGCACAGGCCTGTATGCACACTGTGTGCATCGATACCACTTTGCATGACCTACTTTCCATGCCGGTTAATAATGTATCAGTGTCATACCTCTCGTCACCCTGATACAGGGCTATGCCACACATTGATTGTGGCCGATAGACGCGATTGATGATACAAGACCAATCGCCGTACCTAAACGAAACCTATTGAATATTTCATTCACTCCCATCACCGAAGGAAGCTGTCCACTTGTTGCCGCCACCATTTTCACGAGTTTTATTTAACTTAACTTTATGTTAGGTGCAAAACGAAAAATCGATATTTCACCTACATCCTAACTGAGAAAATAAATTGCAGTCTAAAAAGTAGAAAATAATTTATAGGTTAAAAAATGGATAATCAAGGTTTTATTTTATGTACTTTAATGTATTTAACAAAGAGAAAATTACTTTTTTTACTCCCTACCAAGTTTTATATGAATTTCAAAAATTCTGCTTGAAATTACCTCCCAAAAATTTTGAATACTTTTTATCCTGTTAAGATATGATTTTTAAAGGATGACTTTTGACGACTGATACGATATCAAGTTCTTCCTCTTACGAGAGTACTTTCTATCAAGATTCACGTTCCTGCTCTCACCCAAAAACATTGCATACAAATTTGAACCTTTACCCAATTAGACATTAAATTAAGAATATTAATTTCGAAATTGAACTCTCAAAAATCTTAAATCCTGATTTTGTCCTCTTAGAGATAATTTTTGACCAATGATTCCCCTTTTAACACACCTAGAAGTTGAATTCCGAAAATTCCTATCCAAATTTCATCTTGAACTTTCATTTTCGTTCCCTCAAGGAATGGATTTTCATACCTGATAAGGTACCACGTTTTCCGTCATATGATGATACTTCTACCACATTTCATGTTCATCAATAAAATGACGCGTATAATTTCAACTGCCTTTTTGCCCTATTTAGGGGCTCCATTAAAAAAATTCCTTTTATACTACACCTTTACGCCATTAAAGAAACACAATTCTTCTAACTACATGTCCCCAGAACTAATAGTTCAAATTCAGTTTTGATCGCGCTGCGAGTCCGGCCTTGTTGTATTTCATGCAGGGACTTGCACCAACTCTAGAAAATCCTATAGATTCTAATTCGAGATTAGAATCTCTACAATTTCGAAAAAAGATTCGAGATCGAACTTGAAAACGAGTAAATGTCATTTTCAGCGAATTTAATAAGGTAAATCGACCTTACCTTGCTAATGGAGGAGGACTACCCTGAGCATTGCATTCCATTGCGATATCAGAGTCTTTGCGTCTAGCATATCCACTAAATGACAGATCGGTAGAGAATTTCGGGGCCTTTAATCCAACTGGCTCTAAATTATGATCAATTGAGAATTTAGTTTTTGTATCATCAACGCACCAACAGAATCTTTAAAGCTACCAGTAAATCTACTCGGGACAGGGTGCCCGGGGCAGGAAGAGAAACACTTTAATCACTGCAGGATCGATATTGATCGTAGGAGTTCAAGCAATCCACGTTCCAATTGCTCAGCTTGATGGTGGTATAATTTTCAGAGTTTCCCACTTTGGCAATTAATTGAATGGAGATGTTGTCACCGATTCGTGTACTCCTGTGACGAGGGTACAATTTACATTGAAATTGAAGGAGCATTCCCTTCAGACCAACACTCTAATACGAGATTAGCATTAACCTCCTGTAAACCTAATTAAGTGCCATTAATCCCTCAATTAGCAACAATCGTCCCGAATACTAACACAGTTAAGTGATAATACTGTGGGACTTTGGGAAAAACTTTTTTTATTGTTCACACAACTTTTCAATATCATAGCAAGATTATGACGTTGAAGTATTGTTTAAGCAATAAAGAAAACGATTTCTCCAAAATTGTAGACTATCGCTTCTTTATTAACTAAGATAATTAGGAGTGATATTGTGGCATTTTGAAAATATCGTTTTTTATTGCTTAAACAATTCTTTATATACACTTGGTTCTATCGTGAAAAAAAAGAATTGTTAAAGGCTCTGCAAAAGATTTGTTGCACGGCTAACTTTTCCAATTTTAGTCATTTTGACACGTGAAGGTTTTTTGATTAAATTTAAAACTTTTAATTTAATAAACCATTTACTGCTTATTTTTCTCAGTAAAAATCGATATTTTGCATTATTATACAGAAGTTTATTTAACAGATAACCCCTACGTACGTCTATAGTCCATAGTATATAGGTTTATATTGTCATGGTTTTTGGTCCAGATAGTTCACGAGAAATTTATTCACTGCTGGGGTTTTTTTTAAAGATGATTTGGAAGGTTGTCTGTCTCGCCATCATTTTGTACAAATAAAATAAGAATGTCTGCGTTTAAATATATGCTGAATAATCCCTCAAAAAAGAACTCTGGTTCCCTTTATTACACCCCCAAAAAGATTGTCAAATTTCATCTCTTTTTACCTGCGGAAGTGCGTTTATTCCGTTGATTAGCTAATTTCATAGAATTTAAGTTTTAATTGCCGGAGTGCATCGAAATTTTTCTATCTGTATTCCATTATTACCCAAAATTATAATTTGGAGATTAATAAGTATCTCAACAAATGTTTGTTTAATTTATATAGCTCCGATATGCCAAAAGATATTTTGAAAAAAATAAAAATTCTGCTAGGTTAAACTTCAATATCGTTTAACCTCCATACCTTTGACCCCACCAGCCCCACGTATTCTATTGGTCGTGTTATCTATGATTTATCTGATAAGCTTGATAATGATCATTTATTCATTTTTTATTTTCTCCAAGAAAATATTATAAGAATGTTCGAGCGATATACGATCATACGAGTCAATTGTATGAAGTACCTTGACAGAGGAGTTGGATTCCCTTGAGCATTGCACTGAAGCGAAATCGGTGCACCCTGCCTCCTAGTGTAACCATTGTAAGAGCTGTCACTAGAGAATTTTGGAGGCTTCAGGCCGGCCGATTCTACGGTTAAATAAAATATCAACGTAGAGAACTGGATTAACGAAAAGATACGAAAAATGCGCAGGACAGGATAACCCAGTTTTCACCATTGTCAGGAATGGATTAAGTACGCTTTTTTGGTGTACTTTGGTGATCCATGGTCCATTTACAACCTCGCTTTATTCTGACCCACGACCTCTAGCGACTATCACGAAACGAGGATTTTCTTCCCTTCAAACTCACAACGAAAAGGTATAACTAAGTTTACCTTGCGATTGGTGGTGGACTTCCCTGTGCGTTACACTGCAAAGACAGATCAGTGTCTTTTCGCCTTGTGTAAGTGCTAGATGAACTGTCACTTGCGAACTTTGGAGCTTTTAATCCAACTGGCTCTGCCCCGAAAATAACAAGTTTGGGTTATTATTAATTTAGTAAGATTTTAATGAGCTAGTATTTAATCATCTGTTGATAAGTTTCGATTTAAAGAGATTTTAATAAGGCTGTATTTATTTAAGGTATTGCTGGATCATGGATTTATAAATTTCGATTATTGTCATACATGTTTAGCGTTACAGAACGGTAATTTGTTAATAAATTATCATTCAGAATTGTTTCATTTTCTACGTCCACTAATTGGATCGAATTTTTAAATGTTTTCTGACTTAAAAATGTCATTAACATGTTTAAATACTCTTATTATTATCCATAGTTATCCACCAACTGAACATAAATCGAATTTTTTAATTATTGTTGATTAATTAATCGTTGAAATGGATGGTTAAGAAATTTAGTCTAAACGAACGCCTGTTCCTCAATCTTGATGAGATTATATTTTCAGACTTTGTGGGGATTTAGTTCCATTCGGTTTGCAATTAGCCAACATCTTCAGAAGCTATTTTCCCATGAGAAGCCGGGTCACATTCATATATTTATAACTACTGAATTATTAACTGAAGAATTCTATAATCATTTATGCATCATTATTCTATCAATAACTACCGTCATATATTCGAATATTTTCAGGACTTTTAACGTCAATCCAGTAAGACCTTAATAAATGTTTACTACATTTTATATTTAGTAAGTTTCTAATAAGTTTGGGTTATTATTAAAAATGTTTATCGTATTAAATGAGTTGATGAGTATCTGAATACTTATGGGACAGGGTGGTTGAACGTTTGCAATTTTCTGAAATAGAGTTTTTACGAATAATAGTAAAACACCGATTGAAGCCTCTGCGTTACCTGGCGACAGGCACTGGGGTTCCCTGAGCATTACAGATGAGTGACAAGTCTGCCGATTTGCGTCTTGCGTATGCGCTCGATGTCAAATCGGTTGAAAATTTAGGTGCTTTCGATCCAATCGGTTCTACGTAAATAATAACAGATCGCGCACTTGAAATATCGAACTTTCGATGGCAACATTTGTCGAAAATTACTGGGCCAGGGTTTCCCAACTGATAGTAGCCAAAACAGTCCTTTTTGGAAATGCCTTTTTGGAAGCCTGATTTTATATCACTTGAAAGTTATAAAATCTTTCGTCTCACATAAATCTTCCGTGTCTTTCGTTTTATGTATTTATTTAATAGCTTCATTAAAAACATTTGAAGAACAATTATTTTGTTCGTATAAATGTTTTCGATGATTTTTACGTCACAGGTATTTTCTCGAAACGCGGCTAGCCAATGTATATAACTGCACCGTTGAGTGCATAGAGTGTTGATCTGTTTGGTGCAACCTGCTTTATTCTGCTTCACCCCTCAGTGAAATTGACGAAGTGTGCGGAAGCTAATAATGGGGAATGGTACAATATTGAGGTCGTCGAAAATTGAAGTTTTACTAATACCAGAATATTCAGAATTTCATGCCAGAATATTGAACGACTGAAACATCTATTCTTCGAGCATCAACACACCCTGCATTCGTTGACCCTCATTAATTACCTTGCAATGGGAGCTGGACTTCCTTGAGCGTTGCACTCGAGTGCAACCGGTGCTTCCTTACGTCTCATCCATGCACTCAATGAATTCTCGCTGGAGAATTTCGGACCTTTGAGTCCAACAGGTTCTGGAGGATACACGAAATCCTGCTACTAAATCATTTTTCACCAGACTCATTTCTCTATCAAACTGGGTACCTAACTAGGGATCATTCCGTGTAGAAATGTGAGTCCGGAAAAAGCACTGCTTTCCTTTAGATATTTCCAAGCTATCGCCAGACTTTCACCCTGGAATAAATTTGCGAACGAGTTTACCAATAGGGCGACGCGTTCACGTATCTATTTAACTGTTCCTTTACTGAAGAATTGATCAGGAACGATCCAGCGAATAAGTCATAAATGACCAGAAAAGGGAACATATCGGTAAATAACCAGGCATAAAAGAAAACATTATCAATTACGTCTTTCAGAGGCTTTGGTATCTCTGAGAGGGTAAAATGGGAAATGTATTCAATTTACTATTTATACGATACGATAATTCAAAAATAGATAGTCATAGAGCAGAAATTACCCAATAAATGCTTATCAAATTTCACTAAAAAGGGACAGAGTTTTTGTCGACGAACAGACGCCATCGATGTCTTGTGGCATTGTTTTGGAATTTGCAACAAAACAGGAATGGTAATTGAGTAATTTACAGTTCTTTTTTATCTAATGAGAAAAAAATTACGCTTTATTATTAAGCCGATGACGTATGTGGACATCTTTTTTCACCGTCTTTTGAATTATAGCACATAGGACATATACTTGCTTATGACGTACGCGTTAAGAGGGTTTCTGAAGTTGATTTATTTCGGAGAATAAAGGGTAGGTCATCACTGCTATATATTTTACGAGTGATGGCCTTAATTTCTCAAGACAAGAAGTGTATTCTAAATGTTCCGGTCATTCGTGGAGGAATCATAAAGCCTCTTCGACCTAAGAGAGTGAGCGCTTTGTACTTCAAAAACTATTGTCAGTTTGTTGGTCGTAGGATAGGTCCCGTTCTAAGACTGATAAAGAGAACAGATTGAACGGGATGACACCCCTACATTGTATACTGAACGAAAATGAGGTTCTTTTTTGAATTATGAAACGCTCACTCCCCTATGATCCCTCCATGTAGCCATGTCATCTTAACCTGTACCTGTACCTGTACCTGTGTATTCAAATAGTCATCATTATGGCCATTTTACTTCAACTTCCATGACCATCTCATTTTGAATTACTATTAAATATAATGAATTGGAACTACAGCAAAAATGGTCACACCAGTGTTTTGGAACATTTATTGAAGCGAGAGTAATAATGGATTTTTGTAATCGTTTCCCGTTCAATTTGATTGATAAAATATGTAATAGAATAACCGTATAAATAATGGTTTTTCTTTTATGGACTACCAAATAGGGTGTCTCAGAGAAATTACTCGCCTTCTATACCCGAATTATCGAAGCATTGTCAGACGTTGATTGTCGAGGAATAATATAATATGATAATAAAACGGAACATATGATTAGAATAAATGTCATCAGATTGTTATATCCAATTATTAATATCTTTGATGAGGCAAAGATTATTATTTAATAATAGGGTGGGATTTCATATTGTGACATTGTCAATGTCAGGAACATATTTTGCGATATTCCTAGTTAGTTCCACAAAAGAATCCGGTTAGGTAAACGTGGCTAGACAAGCCAGGTCAGCACCATACATAAAGTAGGAAATGCCCGGTCACATTTCTGCACGGGCTTGAGGGTGATCCCTCTGCGGGCCTTTCGAAAATCATTATGGCTATGTGTGCGTATATCACAGCCAATTAGCACAAAATTCTATGAAAGTTGTATCTAGACCCGTGGCATAGACATTCTTCGAGTCTCAAATATTCTTTGATAATAATAGTTTACCTTGTAACTGGAGCAGGACTACCCTGAGCATTGCACACGAGTGCCACGTCCGTGTCTTTTCGTCGCGAGAAAGTTCTGGACTCGTCGTCATTAGAAAATGACGGTGGTTTTAGTCCAACCGGTTCTATGTAACAAATTCCACTCAAGCTTGATACGAAAGCGTTTGCGATGAAGAAATATGGGGACAGGGCGTACCCATTGGGATAAGTATGCGAAATCCTTACCCCCCCCCCCCCCTACCTTCGATTGAGATGAAACTTCGTACAGACCTTTGTTTTAATATTTTAAGAGAACCCTAGAAACCATTTTTGAAGACTCACAATAGTTTTCGGAATATTAGATTTTAAACATTTGCAGTAAGTCTTCAACCCCCCCCCCCCCCCCCACATTCTCAGATTGTGCTGGAAGTTGGTATAGAGCTGCCTTTAAATATTTTAAGTGGATTTCTAAGTGGATTTTTATGAACCACACGAATTTTTTAGATATTGAATTTTAAAGTTTATTGATTTAATCGAAACGAGTATATATAATTTGACTTTTTTGAGTTTGTTTGTTTATATTCGGGTTCGCTTTGGTTGTATCGTGTTTATTTTGCTTTAGTTCGGTTTGTTTGGGTGTGCTTGGGTTTATTTGCAACTCTTCGGGTTTGTTTGGTTTTATTCACCTGCGTTTGACTTCATTTGGGCTTGTTTGAGTGTGCTTGGATTTTGTTGAGTGTGTTTTTGTTTGTTGGGTTTGCTTAATATACTAGGAGCGTATCAAAATGAATAACCTTTAATCTCCTGAGACCCATCATTTGAAATGGTTTTCTGAACTAAGACCCAATGTACTAATATTAGCACAAATTTAATTATGGCGTATAGACCCAGACAATCTTTTGGTAATAACTTCCGTTGGGTAAGAGATGGGAACTTGTTCAAATGTTTTGTTCTAGTACTAGACGAATGAATTATAGTACAGTAGCGATTTTAAAATTGTTGGGTCTACCTCAGTTTACGATATTGTTCTAGTACTAGTACGCGGAGACTCAGGAGGTTAAAGCAAGATATCGCGAAAACTGGTTATAGTTCGCCAGAATAGCTTTTAGCGGTTCTCTTAGAATATAAAAAGGAAAGCCTGTGCAAAATATCAGCTGAATTAAGAGGGTGGGGCATTCAGAATCTTATTCACCCACTGACCTCCCAGAATAAAGAAAGATTGATAGACTTCGCGAGATAATCGGTTACCTTGTAATTGGCGGCGGATTTCCCTGAGCGTTGCACGAGAGTGCAACGTCCGAGTCTTTTCGTCTAGCGAAAGCTCTCAGTGAATCATCGTTGGATAAAGCTGGTGGCTTCAGTCCGACCGGTTCTGAATGGCACAAATGAATCAGCCAATTTTAGGTGGTCACGAATTTCTTTTACAAAGCTGTGCTTGCAAAGCGCTGTTTGGTGAGGCGAGTAATTCTAAACGGCACTTTGTGCGTCCCTACTTGATATTCCACCGAGTCCTGAATACCATCTATTGTCTAGCCTCGATGGTGTGCTTCAATGGGCCTATGAATATTGCTCGAGCTGCCGGATCGATCTTTCACCCGCAATGATTGGAAAGTTTACTCGTTCAATCCTAAACTTTTGAGCTAATAAATTGGTAAAATAAAATGAGGAACCGTCGTGATGTTTTCGTGATGGTTTATTAACAAAGCTGCTAATTGTTTTAGAATCATCAAAGGTTTCAGTTAACGGCAAATACTGGTAAAAAAAATAACGCAGATACATCATCTTTACAAATGGAACTCCTTTTTTACTATAGGTCAGAGAATATAAAAATATGAAGACAAAAATCAGATATGTGCTGGTTCATTCACATTTCTGTAACTAGTCTGTTTAATAAACCTGGACCAAATATATACTTGTTTATTTTCATCAGCATCAAAAATCCCATATCGTATTTTTATTGTAAATCGTTAAATGTTTTTGAAAATTCAAAATCATATAAATTGAAAATTTTTATTTAATTTAAAATTTGAACAATTTAAATTAAATTTTTTAATGTAAAAAACGTTTTTATCATTTTCTACTTTAAAATCTGCGAAAGAAAAAAAGGGGAACAAATATGTTTTATTTTTTGCTATCACTTATAGTTTATATAAAAAACATACAATACAAGCGGTACTTAACAATAAAACAGACTTTATTTTTTATTTTCGAATCCCTTTATGCAGATTAAAAAATCGATATTTATGCATACAATTTTTATGATTTGTATTCAGAAATTTGCAAAGGAATTTAAAAATATATTCTTGATTAAAACATTAAATACAAAAGTAAAAGTGATTTTAATTTTAATTTTTCATTTACTTCTCTTTAAATAATTTTTATTCAGGATATGTCATTCATAGAATGCAATAAGAAAATTTTATTCTACGTAAGTTACCACAGATGTGAAAATCTACAATTGATTAAGGTATTTCGTATAGAGAAAATTGAAGATAGTACTCATATAGATAGGTCCTATAGAAAAATACCCCAAGATACTGCCAATACTTTCACCTATATGGATCCTCCAAAAAACATTCAATTTTCCAAAAATTCGAACGACTCTGGAAGGTGTAACAACCTCTATTGACCGTCGTTAAATTGAATCGCTATATTTGATTTCACACATTCAACTTATATGCAAGAGTTATGGACGTATCTCAAAACTTCGTGAACTTACGTTTTTACGAAGTTATGTTTTTATACTTACGGTTCCGCTAAATTCCTTTATATTTCAAAAATGCTGAATTGGTTTGTTGTAATTAATTAAATTCATTATTTACTTATCAATTGATATCATGTATTATTTATAGAATTTATTTGAGAATTTATTTTAATTAATCAAAATTGATGAATCAAATTTACATTTAGTCTACGTGACTTGATGACCTACTAAATAAACTTCTAATAAGCTTCAGTATCGTTAAAACAGTCAAGTCACACCTTTCTGCTTAAGCCTGATTTTTTTCAGTATTTTATTCTAAAGTTTCGAAAAATGTTCTCTTTAAACAACCCTAAAAAAGTTATGTTTTTTCACCAATACTTGCTGTCGTGAACAATTTTCCACTTACTTCCTAGCCTTAT
Source organism: Ophioninae sp. A BG-2022a (assembly GCA_030523105.1). Taxonomy (NCBI): domain Eukaryota; kingdom Metazoa; phylum Arthropoda; class Insecta; order Hymenoptera; family Ichneumonidae; species Ophioninae sp. A BG-2022a. The sequence goes on along the minus strand of JAPYZI010000328.1, from coordinate 37,805 downwards.
CGAATCAGCCATGATAGCGATATACAGGTAATCAGCGCCTACCTGAAAACTGGAACTGGGAATCCCTGCACAGGACACGTTAAACTCGCGGCACCTCCCGATTTTGCATCGAGCCACTCGAGTTTGCGATTCGCTGGCAGCTTGGGTTTAGTGATCGTGCTAGGTTCTGCATGATAAATGAGATTGATTCGACGTACAGATTAGGCTGGACTTAAGTGGTGTCAACACAGGGCTAATATGGTGGAATATATGAGTAGAGCAGGGACAAAAGTACACCCTCGAGAGCACAACGTGCCTCAGTGTCCTTGAGCCAATGACAGTACCAATCAGCGACTCAAAATGACCTAACCTCAACGTTAACATACATATAGATTCCAAGATTTTACATTTTTATCTGATTCCACTGAATGACGAAGCAGTACTAATCATTATTGATTGGATAAGCTAATACGGCAACGAATAATCCTAGAAAATTTAGTTTTAAAAACTCAGTTTCACTCATCCGTTAATATGATGGTTTTAAACAGAATTTTATATCCTGAGTTTCTGACTACGCTTACGATATTTTTGCCCTCAAATAACTCTATAGCTATTTGAAGTACGTTTATAGGGTCCCATAAAAGGACTTTAGATTCAGTTTCAGCGATCCCACAAACATATAGTGATCATTTTCCGCGGATGGAATTTCTTTCGTATGGCTACATTATTTTAAAAAAAGTGATTATTAGCTATATGAATAAAAGTATCTGGAAGAAATGAGAATGCACAATTTCCTAATGTTCAGAATGACTACTCTTCAGGCATTAACTATGGTCCTATTCTGAGTATGGTCATTTATTCTTTATCAGTTGAGGCGAAGTAATACGGGTACAAAAATTGCAATGAAAACCACTACTTGATACTATCATTAAAAACGATGAAAACATTAAGAAATTACAAAATGTGTATTAGAAATTTCAGAAAAAATGTGTCAGGAATTCAACTAAAAATCATGATAAATATATAAATATGGTAGTATTCGTATTCTCATATTATTGTACAATTTCTTTTAATATAGGAATAAATCCTTGATTTTCTGAAATAGAAGTATTTATAAGTCAGCAACATATAGCAAAGGCCGACAGTGAAGCAAAGTATAGCAAAGGCCCAGATGATTATACAGTGAGTCCACGAGTTTCTAGCCTCTCCATTTATTGTAATTCTTCACTTCCCTTTATCCATTTTATCGAAGAGAGTAGAGCTTTTTCAACCTGAGACTGTTCTCAGATTGAAAAAGCTGGAGATTTGGAAAAAGACTGATAATGGTGCAATAGCAAATTATTTCAATGTCAATAGGGCAAGTTTGACTTATATAAAACGAAATCAATGGACAAACAGAAGTTTTTAAAAACGTATTTTCAAAGTTATATCACATTTTAAATTGTCCGTTTTAAAGCATTTATAATAATTAATATAGAATAACAAGTGTACAACTTGCATTTGTCAGAAAATAATTGAATATCTACTTTTCTCGGGTGACTAGAAATTCAAACTCGAACTATTAATGGGCTCATGCGTATACTCCCACCATCTAGTAGTCTTCAACAATGCTCAAGTCCCAATGCTCGCCAATCCAGCACCACCCTACAAATAGTACAAAATCCGTGTGTCGCTGTTCTACTCTACTTTGTTGTGTACAAGTCCACAACAAGATCACATAAACACCTAAGAAAATGTACTTAACACGTCACCAATACAGTGATAAAAGACAGCTGACTTTGCACAAAGCCTGTGGAATCGTCTTCATTATGTATCCAGGTGCCTTCGTCATCTATCACGTACGTAATGTCAGCAAAAAAAAATGGGAAAAAGCACTCCAGCGCTGACTGTGCTTGAATCGGTATTCAATCGTGGCAACCCTTGACGCTAAAGAATTATCCGTTCGTGTATAATCGATGGGTCCATTTTCTGCCTTCGATCACTTAATTTTGCCTGAGCGTAATCCTACACTACATGGTTAAGAGGGAGTGTTGAGGTTGAACGGATCGAAGAAGTCTCACCTAGACAGTGCAATCGGATAAGCCTGCACCGGACACAGCAGAGTCGTAGATCGGTTCGTATGCACCTCTACCAACTCGATTTTTCGAGTCACCGAGAGTTTGGGCTTCGAGCTACTGCTGGGTTCTTCCGGTAGCACGGAAGTAAACAACACAGTTGAACAATGTCGAACCCCAGGTAATTATCAGGAGTAATTAAAACGAGAGTTTGTCGCAAAACTACTGACCGTGTTACAGGGACAGGGAATCCCTGGCCAGGGCACGTGAGAGCTACCATGGTCGACCTCGTTGTCGGTTTGACGACTTTGATGTCGTCATTCGTGAACTTTGGCTTCGCACTGGATACGGGTTCTAAGTTGTTAAAAAATGCGGTACTTGATATTCGTAAAGATGCTAGTTTACAATTGGGCTGTTTATGATGAAGCTTACGACAAAAGGGGCAAGAGAACATACCTGAAGGGACAGGGGACTTCCCTGCGTGGCTGATCTAGCTAGACCCGTATTTCTGACCAAGATCGACATTGAATAAAACGAGTAGCCTAGCTGTCTTTGTTACCGTTGCAGAATTTAAAATCCATGACGTTCAGTCGATAAGTTGGTGAACCGGAAACCCCACTGAGACGGTTTTGTAAAATTCATTTTTTGCATTATCTTGATAGAAAGAAAGGGAGGAAAAGGGAGGTAATTAGGAATACTATTTTGTTTCAGGCATGCGATTGTTGTCCTGTTAGGTGTAAACAAACAAAACTTTCATTATAGCGAAATAGAAACTACGCTACTTGATATATGAACGTCAGAGAGATCGCTGAAATTCTTTGACAGAGTTTTATCAAAGATTAGATATTTTTACCAAGAAATAAAATGATCAACTTCTGCGCCTATCAATTGTACAGAACCCTAATGCTCGGTTTGCCCAAAAATATAGAAATGTGCACAACGAAACTGGGATCGAAAATTTTCGAGGTTATGTGAATCGTCCCCGTGTCCTTCGATCGAAGCAATCCTCTTATACTATCGATCAGTAAGCTTTAAAAAATCGTACAAACTTCAGCACTGGATGATATGTTAGTTTGAATGTAAAAATGAAAAATTCCATTTTCGAGATAGGACGGAGATATTTTGGAATAGGAGTATATTGTTTATTTAACGTGCTAAACTTAATTATGTGGGATATTAGTAGGCCAATGTTTTACAAGAATATGTAAGACTCGTGATTGTTTTTAATAATCAGCGTTAATTAATCAGTTTCATCGATTAAACGCGTTATTTGTAAAAATCACAGTAAAAAAAATACCCAAGGTTGTCCAAGTTAGCAACAAGACATAATCTGATACCATCACTATTTTTTTTGAATATCCTAATTTACTTAAATCGGAGGCACACACAAAAGCGGACAACATAATCATATGGAAAGATAGCGATTTCTACATTAAACACATATCTCGAAAGTTGTCAAAAATGTTCTTTCATAAATCAATTTCTGGTCGCCATCCTAGAAAAGTTTTGAGCGAACCGTGTACATATATTGACACGTGACGTTTTCTTCTAATATTTCACGACCACAAAACCGAAATGGCGTTAGTAGTTTCCGTGAAATTCTGCTATCCGAAATTATCAACAGTAATCGAAGTATTCTTTCTTTGCTTCGTATACTTTAAAATACACGTACACCTAAAATTATCGTATCATCGAGAATAATAACAAAGCTGTAGCATTGCTAAAAAAAATTTGAGAAAGGCTGCAGTCGATAACTCCAGGAATAATAGCTCGACACATAAAATTCTTGGACGATTTTTCTTGTAATTAGGAAAGCTACCATTGAGCGTGGCTTTTTTTCTAAATTAATATTTGTTAAAGCATATTTAATAATAATATTTTAGGTGAAAATAATGCTTCTTATTTGGACCCATGGCCATATTCTCAAAAATAAACGAATTCAAGGACATTTTACGTCATGGATGCAGATCGAGGGCTCATCTTATTTTTTGGTTTCAAACGAATCAAACCAGAAATTTCAGTCCCACCATGATGAAGGTAATTTCTGATAGGCTTTCAATCTACCATTTATTATATTTTGTGACCTCGGATGAACATTTTTTCGTAAAATAACATATTTTTAATCAACGCTAAAAAATGTACGTAAAATAACATATTTTTAATCAACGCCCAACAATCATTCAATTAAATTTTTTAATTTATGAGATAATGCTTATTTTTCTGACCGTCACAGCGGGCTACCCACTGAAGTGCCAAACTATTTTTATTTACCTGTTAACCTCGAACGCACTCTTCACTGACAGGAAAGTAACTTTACATTCGTAAAGCAACTCTTAGAGGCTGCGACAAAGGTAACATATACTTTTTATATTAGCCTGAAAACTATCTGTTCCCCTAGGACCTGACATCTATCAATTTAGCTACAGTCAAGTGCAGGGCGAGATGCTAAATCATTCTCTAAGAATCATCGCCCAAGAATAAATTCGATAGCTTATGGTTGAGCACACTAACCGTGAGATGGGCACAGGAAATCCTTGAGCTGGGCATGTCAAAGACATTTGGATTCCTTGTGGTGCTGGCATAAGGACTTTTATGTCAGCGTTTGTGAATTTTGGTTTGACACTTGTGACTGGTTCTGAACCGTGGAATAGAGAAGAAAAAGGTAATTGGCAAATGAAAAATCATTGGGCGGCCTACCTGAAAGCGGGGACTGGGTACCCTTGCGCAGGGCACATAAGAGTGCAGTCATCCATGTTGGATCGTACGGTGACTTCGAGAGTTCTCACGGAGACCCCGGAGAATTTAGGTTTCACACTTCCCACAGGCTCTAGATACCCAAATGGATTTTAGTTGATAGCTCAATCGCTTGTTACTTTTTATAGGATTTTTATACGCCTAGCTACGTTTCCACAGTAAGATTCCAATTAAATTTGTCTTTTAATCAATTATATCGATCGAGTCGGCCTGGTAGGTGTTGCGTGCGAAATAGCCATTAACCATTTACCTGAATGATGGGGTCGGGTAACCTTGAACCGGGCACATGAAGGTCGTTGACCCACCTGCGGGAACTCTAGGGTTCGTAGATTTAATGTCCAGTGCACTCAACTTTGGCTTCGAATGCGAAACTGGCTCTAAATGAAAGGGAATACCTAGTGAATTTCGAAAGCTAAACATCAGTAAGAGGATTCGTGACAATGTTCAACTCGTAGCCATGTAATGATGAATAAGTCAACCGTAATTGGCAGTTAAAGGCAGTACTGGATGTACAATAGGGCAAAAAGTTAGTTCCATATGGGGGAATAATGGATTTATCAGTTTAGATCATATTATACATGTTTTGCCTTACATATAGTTAATTTAATACTAGATTAGAACTTAAATTGGTTAATTATTCAATTTTAATAGTAATTAGAGTAAAACTGGACAATACTGGAATGTACTTAAGTGAGGTTTTATCAACGACTGTTCACCTGTCCCGACAGCCTAACAAAAAATTTCCTCGATATATCAAAAAATACTCAAACTCAATATATATTGAGTTTTTCAATAATTCTTTATTAATTCATCGTTTAAATAAATATTTCAGTGTGTTATGAATTGATTACCAAACATGACAATCCTGCCTTATTATTTGAAACTTAGCCTCATCAATCACTTAATGCTAAACTTGATAATATAATATTTCAACATTCGTTTCGCAACCGTTAACGCCTCCCGAAATTGTTTTCCCATAAACAACTATACTAAATTCATAGGTTTACGACCATTGAATTATTGAGCAGAAGATTCTAAAATAATACTTGTATTATAATTTTATAAACAACTATCATACCGCCTATTTTTATAAATTTCGGCGATCTTCAGCATCTATCCAGTAAACCCTTAATAATGAATTCATCGAGGGCATTTACTTAAGAATTTTACCTATCTTCGATGTGACAACTGCAGCTCCTGACTTAATATTCTTTCGAAAGGTCGGGTATTAGGAATTGATAAAAATTGAAGTGCCACAAAACTTGGATGGCTGAGTAGATGGAGTGAGCATAGCCATTTCTAAAAACGTTTCCATTTTTTACAATACTAGGACAGGGTATTTTCAGCGGACTTTTTCGCAGTTTTTTTGCCCACTAAAGAAGCTCGTAATAAGACAAATCCGCGGGATAAAATGATATAAGAGTCCAGCTAATAAAAAATGTGTAGGTACGTACTCTGAGTTTCTGTTGGAGTTTGATGGGGTTACGGGTGAGTTTTTATTGACTATTTTCAACTTTACTGTTAACAATGTGGGGCGTGGTTTTATGCTCTCACTTTTTTATTCTACAGATTTTGAGAATTTTTAATCATTCTATAAAAATTCATTTACGAAATTTCTCCAGAACAATTCAGCCTACATTTTCTTCGTAACCTTTCACTCATTCAGCATCAGGTATGCGAGGAACATGCATTCAGTGTCATAAGTGTTACGAACGTCCGTATGTTGAAGTTCGGGAGAGTTAGAACTGTTCGCATGTTCAGTGTTAGAAGTATTGGGACTGTCCGCATGTTCAGATGTATGATAACTTTCAATCCAATTATGAAATTATTGCAATTAAATGATGACATTGCAATTATGAAAAGGATATATAGGAGCGTTGGCCCATTGCTAGGCCGGTATCAATGTAGTTATAAATTGATTCTTGGAATATTTCACCTAACGGAAATAACATTTCATCCTCGGTCCAATACTGGGCTGTAGGCCCTACAGTAGCAGATAAAATAATAAAAAAAAACTATCAATTTTATAAATCGAGTGCTAGCAATAATCTAGGCTAGGAATAAAATTCACTGTTCCTCAATGTTTATTTCTAAACAATAAGTTACCTTCATCATGATTTCAACATTGACTATTCAATGTCCAAAAGACAGCTTGCTAGTACAGCGCCGTTGTACCAGACGTTGGCCGTGTTGTTGATATTGACAAGTTTTTCATGAATAATTATGGGTTTTTAAATCTTTCAACAACAGTTGGATTTTTTCTATACTATATTCGCGTTAACGTTGCCAATATTAGGCCAGTCTAGAATATCGAAGCTTGGTACTCACTAGTAGGCCGAGTATCAGCCTATCGTACACTAACGGTTGAGCACTGGAATTTCTACATGAGTGTTCAACCAAACATAAGCTCCAATTTGAATATTAGTGCTTCATGCACAAATTCTCTATTGAGTAAACTTTGCTTGTATCACTATAAAATATGTGCGTCAATGGTTAATCGTAGCTCGGCAAAAACTCAGGAAATATCGAGAAACAATGACAATTTAACGATCATGAGAATCAGAGCTAGCCATGGGTGTAATACCAGTAAATAGAATTCAAGTAATGTTCCGTCATCAAGAATAATTAACTGTCCATGCATTCCAATGATGCAAACTTGAATGTTATAAATACAATTGTTGGCATTCCTTGAACAAACAAAAGTAATAAATGAAAAAAAGGAAGCTTATTCAAGTGTTAGGATCACTTAGGATCACAATTTGAAGTCGTAGATTCGATCCTGATGTTAGACAAAAATTTAAATAAGGTAGTACGTGTTTTAATTCAATAACTGTATACGCAAGGCCACGTATAATGCATATACAGGCAAAAAAATACAATCATAATTTTTGTATTCGTGCAATAATTTGTAACTTTTTAATTTTTTATTTCCGGTATAGATATAAGCTGATTTATATACCGGGTTATTGATAGTTTGACCCATCCCTTAAACGGGGTAATTCTGGAGGTCTTTTGAATCAAAACAATCCCCATCAATAATCCCCAAAATTCAGTAATTGCAGGATTATGATGATTTTACGATTTTGCAAAATTCTTAGTCTTGTAAAAAAAAATGATTACAAAGAAATACTTTATTCTGAATATTTAATTAAATTCTTTTCTGAAACCTGACGAATCGATAATCGCATTAAAAAGTCATTTTTTCATGCCCTTTTAATGTCGTATTTGTCAGTTTTTGGAAGAGTATTATTTCAATATTCAGAGTCGAGTATTTTTTTAAATTATTGGTTTTTGGTGGCAAGCCTGACAGTTTGTGAACAAAATTAAAACCATCATAAGTCCGTAATTACTAAATTTTTACTCGTAGTTTATTTAATTGAATTCTAATGACACATTTCAAGGAATAGGTCGAATTACCGGTCACCCTCTATATTGTTTTATTCGAAAATATCTTTAGTGTAGTTTTGACCCAAATTCTCCTATAGAATCTACCTACCTAAAAGTTGGAACAGGATACGACTGAGCCGGACACAGCAACGTAAAGCTCGAATTTTTCGTAATGCGGACACCAACGTCATTCACGGATGGAAATTGAGGCTTGGAGCTCGACGCGGGCTCTAAAAAGTTATTAATTTTATCTATCGAGTCGTCTTAAAGGATAACACCACTCTGGAATTCCTTTTGTATTGCTTAAACAATTCCTCAACGACATAAAAACAATACGTAGGTAGAGATATAGCCGATTCAAGGGAAATAATAATTTCGAGAACATAAGTACTTGTAAAACGTTAAACTTTTTTTTTCAAACAACCTTTTTTCGATCGTAGCAAACACATTACTTCAACCCAGTTCCTTAAATAATTTTTTGAATTTGACAAAATTGGAGTTCTTTAATAACTTAAAATCGGGATTTTTTTACTGAACATAAAGTTTTTATTATATAAACAATTCACTGCGTATATTTTGAGAGAAAAATTGATTTTTTTTATCAAAGGCGTAATATTTCTACAAAATTTTATTAAGCAAAAAATTCTTGCCTACTACTATGGCCAATAGGATAAAAATTTAATTTGTTGCTTAGTGTTTTGTTCCAGATATTATGTTTCGCGAGAAAATCACTGGATTTACGACATTGGAGGTGCTTTTTGTAAATATGAATAAATTATGAATCAAGAACATTGTATATTCAAATATTTTCTGTAAAATTAAAAAGAAGAATCCCCATTTTTTTTATACTACGAAAAAAAAATCATCAGAGCTTGTTCTTGGAGGCTCCTAGAATGGTGTTACCCTTTAAGCAGCGAAAAATTCGTGTCATGAAACACGCTGTGCTGGAAAAGGGCACCTATCGATTTCGCGGTGTTCGAACGTTTTAATCGTTAATCAAGGTCGCTGGCTGTATCCTTATAGGTCGATCGCCAATAACACGTCGATCAGTAGGAAATGCTACTTCGATCTTCCCTGAATCGAATACGTGATTGCTGATCGATCACCTTCCTTCTAGAAACGCACTTCGTCGACAGGCAAGGAGGAAACCACAAACCACAAAGACGCATGAGTATAATGAAGGTGTAAAATTTGCATTAACATTTTTCATGTTCGCCTACCTAAAAACAGGTACTGGAAAGCCTTGTGCGGGGCAAAGAAGTGTGAAGCCTATTCCCGCGGCAGTCGAGAATCGTTGCAGATCACTGGCACCGGATATCTGCGGTCTGGTACTCGCGGCCGGTTCTATATACACATTAATCCGCGAGTTCACATACACTCTTGTATATTCATTGTGGTGATTGAAAAATCGACCTTTTTTTCCTATCCGTCTATTCAGCAGTTACAGGTGGAAAATTAATCCTGTTAACGTATAGGCCCTTAATATTTAAAATTGATGAGAATATTTTTATGTACAGGTAAGTAAGAGTCCCCTCTGATGAAGTTAAAATTTAGCAAATCCCTTCCTTTCAATCTTGTAAGAGAACCCTTAAAAATGTTTGGAGACTAGCGATAATTTTCGAGATATCGTATTTTGAAAAGGATTTATTTTACTGGATATTCAGAATTCTTTGGGCGTCGACGATCGTTTTTGCGATCGTTTTAGAATATTAAAAGCAGGGCCTGTGCAAAATTTAAGCTCGCTTGGAGTGGAGTTCGAAACCCACAAAAATATATAAAATGGAAAAAATGTTGCCTGTTTGTTTTAAACTTTGTAACTTGTAAATAATTAACGTAAAACATTGCTCAATACATTTTTTTGTAGAGAATTCTATATTCTGTAAAAGGTCTTTTAACATTGTATGATAAATCTACTGTTTCAAAAGTTATTCAAGCTCAAAATTGAATTTACAGTAACTTTCAAGATATTTTAGTTTTCTGGCGAAACTGTCGGACTCATGACATTTTTTATGATCTTTTATGTACATCATTTTATTTTTTGTTAATTCATGTTATTAAATAACTCAAACGTGATCCGATATCAAGATATTAGGAAAAATGAGAATTTTTTGTAAATCTAAAGTTAATAAATTACGTTATAAACCGCGATTCGATCACAGTTTTATGATTTTTACCCGTTTGATAGTTTCGCCGAAAAAGTGCAAAACCTTCAAACTTTTCGCAAATTCAACTTTGACCTTGAAATATTTTCGAAAAAGTAGATCCATCATAAAATCTTAAGAGACGTTTTTCGCAGAACAATTAATTTACTACAAAAATATATCTCAAACATTGTCGTACATGTCTTAATTGGTTATAAAGTCCAAAAGCTGGAAGCAAAGTTTTTTACGTTTTATAGTCACAGAGATAGAAAATTGCAATGACAGGCTCCAAAATTTAAACATTGAAGCTAATACTTTAACTACATAGAGCAATTTGAAAAAAATCGTTAATTTTTTTAATCAACCACAATGTTTACGCAAGGGTATCGAATCCAAAGATCGTGAAGAGCCTAATCCGGAGGTCAGGTTCCGCGTGCAAAGGGGAGTCGTTATTCATCATATCGTGTTTACCTGTACGATGGAACAGGAAATGCTTGAGCTGGACACATCAGGGTCATCGCACCACCGAGCATCACCTTGAACGCTTGTGAATCCGCGAGTGACGGAAATTTCGGTCGGGCACTGCCAGCCGGTTCTGTGTACGATACGGAGATATCCGAAAGAAAGAAACAATAGAGATCGAACATTGAGAAAACGCAAAAAAATCGAGCTTCGCGTGAATGGAAAGGAAGTTGGAGGGGACGCCATTGAATGCGAGATAAAAGTTTGTAGTCCTGCAGTACCGTGAATAAACTGAAGCCAGCAGTCAACCTCAGAACTACAGTCATGAAAAGGCTATATTGAAGAAAGGCGAAGTAATATGGCCCATCAAGCATGAACCTTTTTCCATCTACACTAGAGTACATTTTAGGGTAGATACAGATCCTACAAGTGAAGATGGTAACGTCTATTCTTCCTAGAGCCATTTTTAGAACAGTCGAGATAAAACATTTCAAAATAACTGGAAAGTTCTGTGCATTTTCGGCAATTACTATGTGCCATATGGCATATTTCTTTCCGATTTTCCACCAGCCATAAATGTTTCTAAAGAATGGTTATCAACTCTAATACGATCATCATTCAAAGGTGTGGAGCGCCAATTTTGGACCGGGGAATGCCACGACGATGTAACTTGAACGGATTCTCCAGACTCGGACGTTACTACCGCAATTATTACTATTAAAAAGAGAAATACTGCCCCTGTCAACCGTCAAAAATGTCTATACCCAAAATTACTGTTTGGGGCTAGAGAGATCCATTTTACCCCACATTCGAGTTTACCCCTGCATACACGTGCACCAGTCCATCCAAGTTTCTGCGCACCGATCTCCGTACTGTTCTACTTCTCTGCGTGACGTGGAATAGACCACAGTCGAACAGACGCCATCGAGATAGGGGAAACGCGCAAACGGAAGACGAAGACAGTTGAAGATGTCTCCAGAAAGGATTTCGATATTGTATACCTGAATGCTGGAACGGGAAACGCCTGTGCAGGACAGAATAGAGTTTGAGTCTCGTTGAGGCGGACCATAAAGGCACTCATCGTGTCCAACGTCGGAAATTTTGGTCTCGCACTGCCCACGGGTTCTGATACACGAACATAGGTATTCGTTATAATAATAGTCACGTACTCATAACCTAGCATGATTACGTTTATTTGCTCGAGAAAGTGTAGGAATTCTTGGTTAGATGCTAATGTGGGTGGCCGATCTGTGGGCGATCTTGAGACTAATTCTAACCCTACCTGAAAGCTGGTCCAGGTCACGACCGTGCCCGTTAGAATACATTAAATCGCTGGCAAAGTGCTGCAACGTAGGTGTGAATGGTTCGCTATGCGGGTTTGCAGTCCGGAAAGCAACGCCACTATTCATGTACAGTCGAACTCTGGTTTCTACCACTTGAGGGCAGCACTCGTAAAATTCAACAACGTTCAACTTTCGGTTGGGACCGAAGGTCAAACGTGGTATGGTTACCGTGTTTTTATGACGTTACGATTTTTCATAAACTTTCGGACTTGTCACCAAAAACAAATCATTGTTCAAATTGCTCCACTGTGCATATTTAATTGATGCTTTTCTGAAAGCTGGTAAGTGAACGATGATATGAAAAAAAGCGTGCCCAAAATCTTCATAATCTCGAAAACACGATTTTAAGTGGCTGAGGTTTATTTTTAAGATTATTCGAATTTTGTACATGCATTTTTTTAATACCATTATTAATTTGTTGATTCACAGATAAATATTGCTCGTCTATTCAAAGTCTTTTATTGATGTTATTTATTTTTGGTGAAAAAATTGAAAACGTCCAACAATTGGGAAATGATTCTTTACGATTTCAATTGTAAAAAAATCTTTGGCTGTTGTGGTCAACTTTGCGCTATCGTCGATCTTGCTTAAAATATCCCGTTTTTCCTTTTTGTCATTTTTACGTTCGACGTTACGTTTCTGGCTCGAGACGCTCCGGTGTCGATGTGCATTGCAATTGAATATGCAGTAACGTCGCCAAACACCTTCGGAAAGTAGTTCCCTCAGGAAAAGAAACAAAATGGGACAGTGGGGCTCAGGGGAATAAGAAAATATCAACGTAGCTGAACATCGGGGTTTCACTGTAGGTATAAGTGTTTTCCCATTTCTGGTTTTATGGTCGAGTTTCTAGGTAGGAGTTAACACACCCAGTACACGTGCGCCATTAGATCGTAAATCTGATTCAATATAGTGGCTATGAGATATTAATGTTACATATTCCAATGTACTTTAATCTTAGAAATGCAAATGGCAATCATTGGTTCTTCTCTATAGAACCTCGCGAGCAATCATTGCACATGATTGCACTGTCGAATCACGATTTTGATGCGCAAAAATCTTATACAAGGAGACCAATAAAAGGACCTATTTCTTGAAACAGGTAATTCGAAACGAATTAAGCTGCATCAACTAGCAATAAAAATTGAGCAATCAATGTGTATGCAAACAAAATTTGAAACAATTATACAATATTTGGTTTGAATAATTCCTTTTTCAAATTGATTATAATAACATTAGATATGTCTTCAAATGAAATATCCCCTAATAAAAGTTTTCCAACGTATATAAAATCAAATGCTCAAATAATTATTCAATTTTGTACTTATTTCATCTGACTGTTTTTTTTTCGAACCTTGATTTCCGGGGTTTCACAAAAGTGTACTATCTTCACTCTGGCAGATAGTATTTAAAAAAAAGAATCACCGCTACACTCTCATCAAAAGTGCCTGAGTTTTAATGGATTCTTCAAAGTCCACTGAGGCTGATGCACTACAACATAACACGACTACACTGCGTCCCATTTTCTACCAATCCCAAAATTAGGGCCAACGCCGAAAACTAAAACAGATTTCTCTGGCATCGCCGGTATGTATTACCAAGTGCGGTAAAAAAAGGCAAGTCCTAGGAATACCCTAATAATTAATTTCCGATTCCAAATAAATACAGAATAGCTCATGTACCTGAAAGCTGGTACAGGGAACGCCTGTGCCGGGCAAAAGAGTGTCAATGGCTGATCAAATTTCACGGTGTAAGCACGCAAAGTTTCCGTCATCGTAAACTTTGGTTTGGCACTTGCGACTGGTTCTGTAGGTCAATCAAACACGAATACTCGTTACGATACCACATCGATGTTCAATGACTCAGCAACTTTCATGTTTCAACCCAAACAAAGCCTAACGATCGACGTCATCCTTTATCAAAGTAATTTCATCAATATTCGACACCTCGGTTTCTTCACGTGTCACAGGTTAATGAACGTTTAATGCAGTTTGATGTACCTGAAGGCTGGTACAGGAAACGCTTGCGCTGGGCAGAACAATGTCTGCGCTGCGTCCTCTTGGACCATATAAGCGCGCAACGTATCCGTCATCGGAATTTTGGGCTTTGCACTGTTTACGGGTTCTACGTAGGAACGTTGACATCAGTGAACATTCGATATATATAGCACTAACAATATTACATTTCAACAAAGCATAATGAGAGTGTTGTATATAATTGGATACCTGAAAGCTGGTACAGGGAAAGCCTGGGCAGGACAAAAGACTGTCTGAGTTTTGCCATATTCGATCTCGAACGCCCTCATGACGTCAGTCATCGGAAATTTCGGTTTGCTGCTTGCAACTGGCTCTGCGTGTCATAATGTTTATTTGTACAGCAAGTATACAGGGTGATCGATAATTCGCTCAATTATTTGATGGGGGTCGTTCCAGAGGTAATTTGAAGCAAATTAAATTCCATCAATTAGTGGTAAAAATCGAGCAGTTTCCGAGTTGTTATGATTTTACGATTTTTTTGAAATTTTCAGACTTGTCACCACAAAATAAATATTTTCTAAATAAATACTTCACTTTTTGACCCATCCTTTGAAACGGATCGTCCTAGAAGTATTTTGAAAAAAGATGAAGATCCGTCAATTACAGATGAAAATTCGGTGGATACTGAGTTATGATGGTTTTACATTTTTTTTCAGAAATTTTTAAGCTTGTTATCAAAGGATCTTCTTCTGGAAAGGGATCATTCCCGATGGCATTTTAATAATGGCAAAAACAAATAATTGACTATGACACTCCACTCTGAATCTTCAACTTAAACTTTTCTGAGAACTAAGAAATGTATGTTGACGTTAAAAATATTGATGCCTGAAATTGGCATAACCTCAACAATAAGAAATTACCAGTTAAGATATTTTATTTCCGAGATTATGAATGGCAGGCATGCATTATTTTAAAAAATTTGATAAATAGTTTTTTTTTAAATTTATTCATAACTTCAATTATTCATTAATTTATCCATCATTTTCGTTTCATTCATAATTTTTAATTGCATTAATTTCTTACTATTTTTTTTATTCACTCGACAACTTTCAGAAAAGTATAAATTGAATATTCATAGTGGGTTTTTTTATTGTGGAGCCTAACATTGTATAAAAAATCTTAAAACTATTATAACTTAGAAAATACTATATTTTGATTCCTAGTTAATACGGCTCAATTTGACTCAAATTAGCTCTTCCAAGAAATTCATCGACTTATTGGTCACGTTGTAGAGAGAAATTGCAAAGGAGTGATCAGGATCAAAATTTCTAATGAAATACGCAGGGATAATCGAATTTTATCTCATATCATATTCGTGAAGACAGAAAACTAATTCCAACGCATCATTATATTGTGATGAATTTCACGGCATTTTCTATCATTGAACAAAAATTAAAGAAAAGTAAAGCTACAGAGGGACCCTGATTTTCGATTACTTGGGGGAAACTGCGATAAATGATCGGATTCGAGAGGAGACGAATGGCTTGAGCCCTTGTTGAGGGCCACCGTTGATGGGAGCTTGTGCGTAATGACGCCTAGAAGTAAATTAGTTAAAAGGGCATCAAGTCACCTAAAAATGGACGAAATAATGGCCATTATAAATATGTATGTAAACAAAATATTAAACTGTCTTTTATTATCGAATATCAGTTATAAGCCTGCTATTTAATATCAATGATTATCAGTGTTAAGGAAATAAATTGCAATGAAAATTTAAATGTATCTCACAGTTGTCCTAGTTACATCAAAATCTTCGGCAATTATAGTGATTTTTGCACTATCCTCTATCTTTTTAAAATATTCAACTTCTCTTCAACGGATTTCTAAAAGTGTGAGGAACTACGGCCACTGTTTATGTGTAAAGTAAAATGAAATGTTTGTTTTTCAACATTGGATGCAGTTTGTATATTTACTATTTGAGTATTAATGATTATTAATGTTATAAAATATAGAACAACAAAAAATTATATAAATTATTATAATCATAACATTGTTTTCAAATGAATATAACAAAGTTAAAAAATTAAAAATAATTATTCGATTAATTTTGTTTTTTTAGACTTTTGTATTTGCAATTTTTGTTTCGTTCTTTATAACACGCACCTTTCCTAGTTACATCAAAATTTTGGGTATGGGAATAACTTTTGCAGCCTTCTCAATATTTTTTAAAAAGGCCATTTTTTTTTTAAGAATTTCGTAGAATCATCGTTTTTCATCATATTTACAATCGAGGTTATGTTTTTTGCTATAAATGTCCTTTCTGCGATATTCAATATGTACTATTGCGATAGCATCGCTTAATAGAATTTACAGATGCTCACAGAAAGATGTCCCTTTAGTGAAAGAGGGGGTGGTGGAAGTAGCGAAAAAAATGGGCATACGCAAATTGTTTTATTGGCTACTCGATGCAAAAATACTTTGAAGATTAAACAACTAACAAAAGTCTTTAATAAAACAAAATGAAAAATAATCGTAACAATATGAAAAACGAAATAATTTTCTAACTCTACAATTGAAAAAACGCTGAAAACGACAATTGGTAGCAGTACCTGAAAGCTGGTACGGGAAAAGCCTGTGCCGGGCAGAAGAGTGTCTGCGTCTGGCTTTGACGTATCGTATATGTACGAGAGGTATCCGTCATCGGAAATTTCGGCCTCGCACTGCCAACGGGTTCTAGTGTACGAAACACCAAAGATAATCGAATAAACTAATTTCTGTTGTAGCGATCTGGTGATCACAACTGTAGAGCTGTTAAGGCTGGTACAAACATTGGCTATTGTCATACGTTGATAGAGGTAGAAACCTTTGGCGGAAGAATCGAAATTTGCAACTGTCATTGGAAAAAGATTTAGATAAAAAATATTATTTAAATTATTAAAAAGCAAGATAATAGTTTGCTTTATATAAAAACATAATTCTTACTGAAAAAGAATCGGATAAAAACTACTGATTAAATGATTTTAAAAAATGTAAAATAATTTGAATTACTAGAAAAATTAATTCATGTTGAAAAAAAATTACAATTATTGTTTAAATCATATAAAACTTGAACTGTTCAGAGTATTGCGAAACTTGATTACTATCGTCAAAAATTTAGATTATAATAATTGATAAAATTATTTTGAATATGCCATTATACGAGATTGTAGATAATTACATAACATTTCTTAGTATTTTTAAAAAAGAAGAGCTGTCACCAGAGAAACGGCACATATTAAGTCGTTACTTTTAAAAATGCTGTGTTTCAAATTATAGGACAAATTCGAAGACAATCACACAGGACAGAAATTATCTTAACACAGTGCTGTAGCAATTTGTCCAAGCATGGATGACATTCACACGTGAGACGAGAGGCCTGCGGCTTGTGACAGTGGAAAACAATCAAGCAATATTTATAGTTATACACTTTTCATTGAAATACCTCACGATTGACGGTTTCTTGGGAAACGAAAAACTCTCGTTTTTTTGAAATTTCATGTACCTGAAAGCTGGAACGGGAAACGCCTGTGCGGGACAGAAGAGCGTCAGCGGCGCATCGTTATTGACCGTGTAAGTGCGCGAGTTCTCGGCCATGGTAAATTTTGGTCTCGTACTTGCAACGGGTTCTATAACGTTCAAGCAGAGAGATGAAAGACCCTCAATAGTTATTAACAATTTGAGACTTTCGAATCATTAACGCATCCGTTTTCCGTTTGTTCAAGATTTAGAAAAAAATTACATTTTTTTTATTATTCGTACTTTTTTCAATCTTTTATTATTCAAAAAGAATAATAAACAACACTAATAATAAAAAATACTGTAATAATATATTATAAAATTGTATTTTTTTGGCGTGAAAAACAAATTTATTAGGAATCTTTTTCATTATTACCATTTGAGTTAGTACTTTTTTTTTATTTTCATAGTATTTCTTGTTTATAAAATAAGACCTCGTCCCTCTGTCAACTCGTTTTTTCCAAATCCCTTCTGTTTGTCTATTTTATCGAAACTATTTAGTAATCCGGTATATTACTAGTATTCAGTAATGGACCATCTAGTAAACACTTGGCCCAATACGGGATATCGTGGATTTACAATTTTCGATTATGTCGTTCTTGTTTAGCGTCATAAATAGGTAATTTACTCATAAATGAATACTCAGAAATGATAATTCACCACTTTTAAAAATAATTGAAAGCAGTGTCCGATATTGGCCGATATTGGTGTATGCTCGACTGAGGTTTTGTCAATTACTGTACATCTATTTTAACTGCCCTACAAAAAATATATACATTTTTTTATTTAATTGATATATTCTAATCAGCTTATTTCTAATTTTTATTCTCAATTATCAATAATTATTAAGAGACTCCGAATCCATTGACCTTTCCATTGATTGGTAATCAATTGTCGTTGAAATAAATTTTCCACTATTTTACAAAATTGACTGTCGTACTCAATAAAGCAGGCTAGCTGCTTAAAATTTAGCACAATCAATCGCTCGATCCTAAATCTTGATATTCCGTTCGTTTTGCAACCGCCTACAAGAGTTGTTTTTCCATAATCGACCGCATTAAATTCATATGTTTATAACTACTCAATTATTTAGCAAAAAATTATAAAATAATATATGTACTATTATTGTTTTATTATTATTTGATTGAGTTTATTTATATAATTTATTTATATACTATAATTTTATTTAGTTAATTTATTTTATTTATTTATTATTTTTTTATCAAGAACTACTATTCCTCAAATATTCAAGAATTTTGATAACTTTTTCTACCCAGTGATACTTTAAATAGCCCAATATTTAGTCATGCAAAAGTTGAAGCAATAGCTAAATATTTCGATGCAATTTGATCAACTGCGAATAGTATAAAACGAAAAAATTGTTTTGAAAAATGTAATATTTGACATCTCAAAATAATTTTTAATTTCTTGTTGTTGGTTTTAATATTGATTATAATTAATATTAAATAATAACATCCGACTCGCGTTTGACAATAACCAACACTTAAATATTTTATTTTACATATACATATTTGGTGGGCTCTTTCTATTATATATTTAGCTGTGTTTGTGCCCTCTTAACCAAACCATATATAACCTCCAATTGGTAGAAAACTGGGATCTCAACGTAGTAAACTTTTTATCCGTTTATTTGATTCGCGATTCCCACAGTACATGTTTTTACGATATTGGATAAAACGTGCATAAAATATGGTTAACCAATGATGCCTGCTCGGAAAAAAATCTTATACCATTGTCGATGAGGAGATCCAAGGGCATTTGTACTGATCAAGTGCAACGGTTAATTGAACCCTAATACTAAAAAGCTTACCAATTAATCGTGTACATCATACTGCAGATCGCGTTGAATCATTAACACCCTTCGAAGCAGGAATTAACTGTCTTAATTTATAGTAAAAAAAATGTCATGACGACTCAAAAATCAATGCAAAAAATGTATATTAGCCGAAATACGAGTGTAATACGTACATCTATATATGTTTGTTTGTTTTGCATATTTCCGATCGATGTACCACATCTCTTTTCAAAATAAAAAAAGACTGCTAAATTTTTGGACCGCCCTATTTCATGTATTGTGAACATTTTTATATTAAGGGGAACTTTATTTTTATTTTATTCGTTGATGGTTTTAAGTATTGAGACTGAATTTACATAAGTAAATTCTTAAATACTTAAAACCATCAACGAACAAAATAAAAATAAAGTTCCCCTTAATATAAAAAAGTGAATTTACTTATGTAAATTCAGTCTATTTATAATCTCTTTATGATCCAATTTATAAACTAAACTTGATTGACAAAATTTTGATTCGTTTTTGCTTAAAAAATAAGTAACTCAATGAATAAAATGTCGAATTCGCTTTTTTCATACTCAATGAATCTTAATTAACAACATTTAAGATGTGTTTTTATCGTAATTTAATGAACATTTTTCCAAAAATTTGATGGAATTAACAAAATTGTTTACTTATTTATTTTTATTTTTCCAGAACGATGTACACGATATGTTGACATTTGATGAAAGAATTAACGCTTTCTTTTATCAGTTATTAACAAAAATAACGTCGTTTTACCTTCCAATTCGAAATAAAAATATTTTGTTTATAGTTGGAATAATTCAACGACAGAATACTTGACTTACATTTAGCCACTATAATTTATTTTAAGAGCAATCTGGTTTTATTTTATTTTTGAGCTACTGGGTGAACAGAATGGAATACATCAGTGATCCATTCTGTTCAAATGATCTATAACGTCTTTAGTTGTTAACATTGTTCAATTTGATACCTAGCTTTCTTAGTATAAATTCAAACATAACATCGAATGATTTTTCAAATAACCCTCATTTCCGGCTAACTTAACCCCTTAAGAATTTAAAAAAAATACGAAATCGTTTTTATTGAGAAGTATGAAAAATTATTAATGGAAATGCATCGTGATTTTCATTGTGAAATTTGAATAGTAACTCTAAAATAGAAAAGTGGCTTTATAATAACTATATATACACAAATACAAATGTATTATCAGCATGAGTGTATTTTTTCATCCAATTATCCGTTTGCAAACTAATACTTTGCGAATGCGTGGCAGACGATTTTAGAACTTACTTGTGAACGGGAACGGGGAATCCCTGCGCGGGGCATAATAACGTGACAGAACCGTCCTTAGTCGTGCGGAAGCTTCTCGAATCATCGATTGTCGGGAATTTAGGCCTTGCACTTCCGACTGGCTCTAAACCGTAATATTACGAGGACTACTCTTGGCTATCAACACTACTGGCCTATCATATCTGATATGATGTCTTGCCCGTTTTTGATGGCGGAACGGGGAACCCCTGTGCCAGGCACTTGCGACACATTTATATTCCACGAGACGAAAAAATAGTCGTCGAGTGACATAATATTTAATCAATAAACGATAAGCGTTTTTCTGGCGTATTTTCCAAAAAAAATTGGGTTTTTCCGAAGTTTCGAAAAGTTTCTCATAAAGGTAATCAATGCTTTCGGGATTATACGAAAAATGGGAGCTGATACTGATTGATACCCGGCGGTACCTTAAATGAAACAGTAACGCCAATACTTGGAGCGTTGACCAGTTGAATTTCCAATACTTCTGAGACCTTGATGTAGATACTCAAAAGTCCTCGCACCAAGTAATCAGAAGAACATGGATGGCCTAGGTTCTCTACAGTTATCCTGTGCCTTTCGCAAGACCTAATCTAGCTTAAAGGCGCAACGAAAGTTGGGTTAGATCTGCGAAATGCTAATAGGGCGGAAATAAGAGTTCGTTCAGTTTTCGACAGTTGCCCCGTGCCCTAGGCAAGGTATAGCGTAACTAAAAGACGCAACGGAAGTTAAGTTAGATTAGCGAAGTGCTGATGGGGAGTGATAAGAAAGGATTCTATTGGTTTTGCACATTTTTCCAGGGCCCACGGTAAGATATAGCGTTGACGGTCGCAATGAAAGTTATAGGTCAGATCAGTGAAGTGAAGTGTTGATAGTCCTATAGAAAACGTTTCGATTGGTCTTCCATTATTTCCCGTGATCTCGGCAAAATAGAGTCTAGTTTCACGACGCAACGAAAGATAGATTAGATCAGCAAAGTGCTTGTAGGTCGTGATAAGAAAGGACCTGATTGGTTTTCCTCAGTTTCTCCGTGCCTTCAAAAAGCTATAATGTAGCTAAAGACCGTAGACGTCGCGGGAATTAGGTTAGTCCAGCGCACTGCAGGTAAGAAGTGATAAGAAAGGATTCCATTGATATTTTTGGTTTCGCCATGCCCCCGTCTAGGCACAGAATGTGGCTCAACACCACAGACGCAACGAAATTGAAGTGAGATTATCGAAATGCAGGAATAATAGGAAAGGTCTCAATTGGCTACGTAAAAACCCTGAAGGGTATAAGTTTGGAACTAAGTGAATAAAAAAGAGCTTTCGCCTGCCAATGCCAAGGTAAACGAATAAAAATATTTGTCTTTATCGGGTAATTGGGTCCCGGATCCGATTTTCTTTGGCGATCGCGATAAGTCGATTTGGTCGTGTAGGTACGAAGCTCCCTGGCGTTCGGTGAACTTACCTGCGCGGTTAACACCTGGGGCTTGCCGACGCGAGTACCGATATCGAGTGCGAGAGCAAAGCTGAGGGTTATTTGTGGGGGGTTAGTGTTTGGTTTTTTTTTTTTTTTTTTCATTTTTCATAAGCTCGTGTCTTTTGAGTGTAAGACAGGAGAGAAACGTGAGTGAGAGACAAAGAGAGTGACATACGCGGCGGTTGAATACCGAATTCAATGTTCGTGGCGGGCGCGGTGGCACGTGCCCGCAGGGGTACCCTGTCCCAGCATTCAGGTGATAGTCAACGAGCTTGGTTCAACGTTTCCATGTGATGGCATGCGGAATCGACTCGGCACTCGAGCCGTCTCGTCCTCTCTTCACAAAGCCCATCCCTTGCGTTTTTTTCATCCCCCTTAAGCCTTCCTATTCATTGCGACTCGAGCACATGCGTGCAACCCTTCAACCTAGCCTCTCCGCGTTATAACTCATGCAATCTCACACTGTTAACCCTCCAGTTCGAGACGATCGATCGCTAGAGTTTGCTGACAAACTTCCCGGTCCCGTGCCCTCCTAGATTTCACAACCTGGATTTTAATTGATTTCCGGCTAATTATACCAACTCCTTGCACGGCTAATCTTGTTAACCCGAAAGCGAATTTCGTACGGAGTTAAAGGGTGAGAGAACGGCAAAAATAGAGCACTTTTCTAGGAAAATTTGTATTTTCTAGGAACATAATAGGTATTTCTAGCAACATCATAGTAATTCTAGGTATTTTCTTCGAACATAATAACATTTAAATTATATTGAAAAAAAATCATGGTAGGACCATAATTTTATATCACCGAGATTTTTCGAAAATGCAACTTTATTTTCAACCCACTTCAACTATTTTACCGGAGGGACTATTTTCTGTAGGTGTCCGCAGTCCCTGTATGCTCTACGGAGAAATGGTAGTAAAAGAAACTAAAAAAGAAATTCATGAAAACAACCGAGAACGTAAAAACTATGGAAAATGTCGACCCAAACAACAATTATACTGCGATAAGTGGATGGCTGTGCTGAGAGATAAGTTGGGCAGTTCGAAAAAAGCTCAACCATGGTGACAAAAGTTATGGTAAGAGCCAAGGATTTTGATGCCACTCACACAATCGAGAATCATAAAAAACGAAAAAAACCCAAAAATGTACAAAAATGTTTCTAGAAAACTTTAGTTTTATTTTAGTTTAATTTTTTTAGTTTATGATACTACTTTACATGATACTTTAGTTTCCATAATACTTGAAATGTCAATGTTATTTGTAATCTTTCATTATCGCTTTTAACATGAATAATAATGAATATCAAAATTTATCACAATGATAATCGAAACAGTTTATTAGTTTATTTGAAAGAACCATATTGAGGCCATAATTCTTCAGACTTTTAGGTGACGTAATAACCAAACCACTAGTATGCGCAGACAGTATCCTCTTTTTTTGAACCTCTTTGATATTTAATATGAGATAAACATTGTATTTGTTTATCAATAAAAAAAGATTGTAAATTCTATCAACGAAATTTCGATTTCATTGATTCGAACAACATATACTGATATTTCGATCGTATATCGTTCGTAACAATTATCGGGTTGATTCGAGGGCGATAGAGCCAATTTCAGATTTGATTGCACGCGGAATACAGCCTGTTTCGGTAACCTCGATATATCGATCTGACAGTTTTTGACGAGACGGCGTTTCTAACCGGTAGGTGAACCTCGGTTTCACGAATTTTGTAATCAATAGACGCGCGAACAATAAAGTGACGTGGACCAAGCTCGTTGACTAATTTACAGACACGAATTGAACATTCACAATTAAATAAAATCGTAAACGACAAATCGATGTTGATTCTCCGAATTTTTTCTCTCGATTTTAATTCTATTAATTAATTATTTAATCGATTAAATAAATTTTAATTTCTATTAACGATTCCTCTATGTCGGACATGAATCGTTGATTGTTGAATAATACCAAATTAGAGAAAAAATCGACACTGACTTCCGTGAATTAAAGGTGAATCATCGTCGCTTTATCGTTACCTTGCGAACATAGGAACCGCAAACCCTGAACCATCTTTTGAAAATTCTTTTTCAAATCAATCTTACGTTAGTTTTTGAAAATTTCTCAAAATTTGAACGGTTACTTCCAAAAGAGAATTTATTTCTTAAAGGCCACTTGAAAATTGAAATAAAAAATCGAAAAAGAATAAAGCGCTTTTTTTATTTTCTGAATAAATTGAACCACGCAAACCCAAATATTTTATAAATCAATTTAGTATTAATTCAAATGAACAATTCCTCAAAGACTAATTCTGTAATTGAAAAAATATAACAATTTTCTTATTTTTTAAGATAAATTGAACGCCTTAAACGTCTTAATAAACTAATTTACTGTGAGTTAAATAAATAACTAATTATTTAAGACAAATTCTATAATTGAAAATCATCAATAATTTGTTGTATTTTCTGAATTAATTGTATGGCTCGGGCTCATCTTTTTTTATAAATCAATTTAGTTATAAATGTATAAATTTAGATAAATTATTTATCAAATTATTTATAAATTTAAATAAATAATTTCTTCTCAAATGATTTTTCAAGTACAACCGTTCAATTAAAATTTTGAATATTGAATTTTGCGAAGGGCACTTGAGAAGGTTCTCAAAATCTATGTAAACTAGTAAGCCCCCGCGGCAATCAATTTGAGAAAGTTCACGAGAAATTGATTTCTTTCTCAACTCGATTCCTAATGGGAAACGGGACTCTCATTGAGGAGATTCGAGCGACGTCGATTAATGCGCGATAGGGGCATTCTATAGTCGATGGTGTATGCTTTAGGGCGCGGTACCTAAGCTCGAATTCGAATCGACAATTCTGGTTACGATGGAGCAAACAAGTTGATAGATGCCCGGTGATTTTCTGCTACCTATGATTGGAGACAATCACGTGACCTATGAGCATCGGTGATGTGACTAATCGTTTCATTTCCTGATCAATTATTACGTGTCAATAAAATTATTTCTTATTGCAATTTAAATTGTATCGTGACTCATCGTAAATTTTAGCAACTTATGGAACTAGCGACTTATGTAAATTTTAGAAAATTTGTAATATGTTAATATTTTTTAGGGAGTTTGTTGCACCAATTTTTATCGGGCAAACTTATATTGTGATTTTAATTAGTATTAAGATTTAGTATTAGTTTTAATTATGTTAAAATTTCGTGGTCAACATATTTTTGTAATTTCAAGAGAAATTTGAGCTCCGGAATGATATAATTGCATAATTGTTCGTAACCAGAATCGTGATTCGCGATAATAATATTGTATAAAAATTGTCGAGCGACAGAGATCGACGAGATTCTGACTTACCGGTGATGACAAGTCGTCCCTTCGTGGCTGACAATCGCGTTTCTCCGGTTAGCCTGTGTTTGGTGCGGCATTGATAAGTCTTATATCCGTCTTCAGGTCCGACGTCTCTGATGTGCAGTTCACCGGAAGGTAGCACCAGATATTTGCCATCTGTTTTCCACATCACGAAACTTCGCGTCATTAAATGCACAATTTCTTTCCCCATTTCATGCATCATAAATTGAACAATTTTTCATACAAATTCCATGTCAATTTTTCAATTTTTTGTTATCAACCGGAAAATAAGTTTGCACTGACAAACTCGAAAATATCATTTTTTTTAACACAGTACTGAGTAGTATCTAAAAAATTGATTACAGAGACGAATATTTATTATTTTTGAAATATTCATTGAATAAAAAAAATGTTACTAGTTTGAATAACTACAAATAAATTTTTAATAAATTATAATACATTTTTCTATGAATTTGAATAATAACGAATTTTATTACAATTCGCGTACATAAAACATGTATGAAAAATTTTCGTTTTATTATTATTCTCATGCTTAAAAGCGTGCAGTGATAAGCTTAATGAAATACGTGATTATAGTCGGACCAAGAATTGTTTCATGTGCTTCTCGACTATATGACGATTTTCAATGACTCACGAGACGCAATTCATTATTATCGTTATGCAGCGATTCAATCGTCGATCGCGTGCCGTTGCGAGGAAATATCATCTCCCAATATCGAAGTTAAAGAACGAGAAGTATGACGAAAAGCTCGCGAAGACTTCGAGACGTGGTATGCGAATCATTCATAAATGGGTTTCTGGAACGAGCGTCCATCGGCAGCCATTTTCCTGATTGCGTCTTGCCGAGATGATAGATTTAAGGTATTACTGAATGGATCATAAAAAATTGCAGAATTTGTTTAAAAATTGTATTCTTTTTTATAGATAGATGGAATTGCCAAATTCTTGATGGAGTAGTAATGCATGAATTATTTTAGAGTTTTCCCAAAGTAATTTTGTAATTATGAATATGAATTTAGCACGATATTTTATAGGAAAACAACTTCTGCAGACGTTAATAGTTGACAAAC
Source organism: Ophioninae sp. A BG-2022a (assembly GCA_030523105.1). Taxonomy (NCBI): domain Eukaryota; kingdom Metazoa; phylum Arthropoda; class Insecta; order Hymenoptera; family Ichneumonidae; species Ophioninae sp. A BG-2022a. The sequence goes on along the minus strand of JAPYZI010000328.1, from coordinate 11,095 downwards.
GAATGGAAATGAATCATCGCAAATTCGGAAATATTATGTCATCAAGATTTTTTATCAAGAGATTGATTCGGATAAATGTCAAATACATAGACTGCGTTTTCACATTTGACAATTAATTTATAAAATATGGTTTGATTTATATTAACGATAAATTAATGAATAATCATTAGAAAACACAATATATATTGAATTTTTTGGTGATCATTCATATAATTATGAAATTATCTGAACGTATTAATTCAATTTAATAATTAAGGAGTTATCTTGTTTGACTATTGAAACCGATGACTCACAAAATTTTATTGAAGTGGAATATGAATATTTATAAGTATTAACTTGTTGTTAAATTATTTATTTGTAAGGCTTAACATGGTTAATATGATTTATACTTGAAAATCCACGATTCTCCCATTTTAGTCGAACTTTTGGCCCAACAAGTCCATCCAGTAATACCTCAATAAAAACGAGCTTTATATAAAGAACATTTGAGAAAATGATAAATATAATTTTTGATAATAGCTTATAATAAAACGATAATTGCACGATATAATACTTTTCTTTGTCTTTTTCAAGCTAAAGTAGAATTTTTTTCTTATTAATCTTAATTTACATTTAAGATTGTATAGAATACATTTTTATGATGCTTTTCAAACCCACTGCATTTAACAAAAATTCTTGACTGCCATTATTGAATACAATAGAATACGACGAAGAAATGCCAAAAATCAAGCAATCTATACAATTTATTTTGTTCAACCGAGTATGTGTTAAAAAATATTTTCGATCTTAAGGAATATAGCAATGCCTTTATATTGCCATGATATTTACCTGTGGCTATCAAACGAATCTAAATTCGACAATTATCTTTTTTTTATTTGGCACCGTCTAACAGAACATTTTATTTTTGGACCGAACATTTTTTTATTTTTTAGGACGTAATTTAACGTCATAGCCGAAATTTTGTATTTTTCAAAAATTCACACCTTTAACAATATTGAGACACGTCCGAAGTCTGCGAGCATTTATTATTATTATTAGTAAGAATATACAATATTATTTTGCATATCTTATCGATATTATACCCAACACAATGCTTATATTTATTACCAAATTATTCATTAGCATATTTATTTCCAAAATAATATTTTGTAATTAATTTTTAGATATGAATATGAAAAATGGCATATTATTATTATTATTACTATCCTATTACTCCTTTATTTTTTTATTCGAATGTCATTCAAAAACGAAAGTGACAGTGATGACTCTTTAAAATGTTTACATATACAAAAGTAGAATTAAGAATTACGTGAAACGAAAAAATTCAGTACTATGTGCCGATGAAAACATGAGTAAAAAATATATTTTTTTGTTCCCGTAGCAATTTTTTTTTATTAGAGATTGCATAACTTTTATGGCAGTAATTACTTTAAAGATGACCGACGAGCTGATATTTCCTTCACCAACACACCATACGTCGAATACGTACCCCAGTGAAATGCAAAAAAAAAATACTACAATATTTCTACTAACTATCGCAGAAATTTTATAGCATCCGAAAGATCTGGGCACATACTCGCTGAACGATCTCCGATTTTCTAAATTTAGAATAATATCGGAAGTCATTCCGAAATTTAGCGAAGAAAATTTATCGTTAAATATTACAAACACCAAATAGCCCAAAAAATTAAAATGCTACGAAGAACATTTTCTCATTCATTATGTTATTTCATTCACGAACCAAATCAATAATTTATTGTGTATTGTCTAACGTACTTTATAATTTTTTTAATTAAATTTATAAGTTTATATAATCTTCTAAATGTAAGTCAATTTTCAACTCAAATATAAGTCACTTTTTGAATTTATATAAGTTATTTGTTAATAATTTATTGTTAAAATATTGTTCAATCTTCGACGAGGTAATAGACGATTTTTTTTACATATTTATTCAATCATTATTTAATATGAAATATATCTATTATTTATAATACTCAAAAAAGTATATTATAATAATATATATATATAATGTTTACCTTTGAGAAAAGTTTGAATTGATTAAAAATCCTTTTTATGCATAGTTCATAATTAACTTTTAGATATGAATTTAATTAATTCAAATAAGAATATTCATATCTTCGTAACATTTTTTTCATGCATGCACACTTACGTAAACAAAAACATATTGGGACTGACAATAATTAGGATTTCCAGCATATGTGGAAGTGAGAGGTGGGATTTGGGAGTCTGGGCAGCGCGAGCAGCGGCAGTCAACGTCTTACGAATCGCAACGATAATTCGAATAACATTAATTTCACGCAAGTTGATCTATCGACGGACAGACGGGCGGACGGATGGATGACTCGTCATTACTCGATGAGTTTTAATTTTGCGTTACTCGTAATAAGGCGTCGGTTAAAAATAACTAACCTAAATCCAGAATATTCTAGGCTAATAACATTTTTTTTAAATGTTTCATGTTTGGATTAGTGCAAGGTTTAAAGAGAGTATCATGTTTCGATATATCCATATAACCTTTTTTTTATTGCTGAAATTGATAGATAAACTATCAAAAAATATATGAACGAGAAATCCCCAATTAACAAATCATTAGTGTAAGCAACCAAAAAGTTATATTTTATTCCATTGGAATCTTTGAGGTTTCTCCCAGTCTTCGTATAGACGATTTTTCTAAATTGGTGGGCGTGATAAGAGGAAAACTAAATCACTCATCTCGAATCAAAGTTTTTTTCTTCTCTGTGTCCAATTGATATAAATTAATGCAATCGAATAATAAATTTTCTTCTCTGTGAAAGTATTAAATAAAATTATAATTAATACTTTATTAAGTCTTAAATTTTCAGTACTAAATTTAATTTTTTTTAAGCGAACTAAAACCATTGTCAACAAAGTTTTTTTAAATAACTTCAACAACACGTTGAACATTTTTTTTACTTACATTTTATTTTAAATTTGAAATACTTTATAGTTTCATGATTTATTTCAGCTTTTTCTTAGTTCATCCAGAAGACATATATATGATAATTGTATTAATAATAACTTGGTTCTTATTTTGTCTCTATGAAATGTGTTATTTTATGCAAAAAAAAAAAACATTTTTTAATCAGTTCAAATACCTATTAGAATATTGAAATATAGCGCAAATTTCAATGACCTTGTTGTCTTTTTGTTCCCAAAAAAAAATGCTTGGAAAAAGTTTTTTTTAGCCTTATGAAGCAGGACATCGCCTTAATTAATAAAACAGTTATCAGGACTATCCACTCCTTCCCCTTTTAATGCCCTCATCGCATCCCTCCACTAGTGTAGCCACTATTTACTTTCCTGTTACTTTCCCTCTCGTTTATGTATTCCCTCTATATATAACCTGCTCTCGATTAATCGATATTCACCCACTATAAAACTATACGGTCCTGGTGTACTGGCAACTCACCACAGACCCGCCACTCTTCGGCTGACGTACTTTCGCTCGATATTAACCGCACAAATTTCTCGTGACTCTGATAAAACCTGTCTCTACAAGATTAATAAAACGGTCGAGGGCATATGAATAATCAACTTGCATTTTTCCAACTTTGTTCTTTTTTATATTTCAAAAAATTGTTCGAGAATATTTTTTTTCCAGCTTTCAATCGAATCGCTATTATGGTAGATCTTGACGTTTGACGTCACAACGGCCACGTGTGACGATGCAACCGTAACGCAGAAACGTCACATGCAAATACGAAATCCCAAAAGGCTTGAAGTTTGTGAGAATGTCATGAAAATTTTTGTTATTTCTTAAATTTTCATTAATAGGCTGAATCATATTTTCCACATTGAAATTGGAGATCTTTGAATGAAAATAATTAATGTTCGACGAATTTTCAAAATGTACGTGTATAAACATTCAAAAAATTAGAGATAAAGTAATTTTTCTTGCATTTCAATGATGAAAACTTCAACTTTGTGAAAAAAAATTCAAATTTTTTCAACTTTGTTTAATTTATTCTCGCATTTCTTTTATTGTTTTGCGTCGAACTGCTATCATGGTAGGTTTTGACGTACGGCTTCACAATGCCACTTATAATGATGTAGGTGTAACGAAGAAATACAATAGAACCCCTAAAAGATTAACGTTTGTCAGAATGTTATGAGAATGTTTATCAGTTCCGTATTTCCATGATAATGCTGAATTATATGGTGTATATATAGACTGCAGATATAGAAATAACGATAATAAATGTATGTGGAATTTCCAAAATCCAAGCTTGTTAATATTGGGGAAATTTGAAAATAACTTATGTTGAATAATATGTACTATATTGAACATTCAGATTTTTAAATAATAATAAAAAACGTTTGAGGACTTTCTAAAATGCAAGTTTGTGAATTTTTATAAAATTCAATAAGAATTGTTTACTTAATTTCAAAGATGCAAACTTCAACGTCATCGAAATGCCAAATCCGGGATGAGTACTTTTACTCCGCAATATCGCGTTCCGGTTATCTTGAGGTGACCCTCAAATTAACATTGCTATCTTGGAATGATATTGCATATAACCAAGGCTTTGGAAAGTAAATAGGCCGTAATCATTCTGAACATCGTCGAATAATCTCAAACAGCGTAACCGCGGTTTCTCCAATTTCTAATTTTTATTTTTCTATGTGTTATTGCATTATTATAGTATTATTCTACCTATTTGTAAAATGTACTATTTACATTAAAATGCGCCGTGTGATGTACTAGCTAATAGTTGTCCACAATAGTCAAAATGTACTGGATTTTCTCGTCATAAATTCTTAAGCTCGCGATCGACCTGCTTGGAACTCAAACGGTTAAAAGATCGTCTCAGTGTGCAATCTTCAGAAAATCGATTTTTTTTTTTTGGATTGTCGAATAGTATAGACTGTTCCAAACATTCTCTCAAATTTTCCAATCGAAATTCAAATTATTACGGTCGCTACAGCGTTTATTGTGGAAAGAGAACGGAGCGGGATTACGCGGGACTACAATCTTTAAACGCGTTTCTCTCGGAATGGTTTTTTTCAAAACGGTGTCCGCTCTCAAAGGAAGATTTTTGAAGACATATTTTTCCAATTTTGAGAAAAGATATCTTCTCTATTGCGCTGTCATTATCTATTGCGCTATGGAAGCTTTTTTTTAATCTCCCTATGTTTCTTTACGAAAAACTGTCGAAAAAAGATCCCAATTCGATATTTTTTGTTTAAACCGCCGCTATTTTGTCAAATTATAAAAAATCTCCATAGTGCGATAACGACATTCCTGCAGATTAAAAATATTTTTGAAATTTCGGCCGCAATCGTGGACATCGTACAGGACCTTTTTTTAACATGTAATTTCAACAATTTATTTAGTTATTATATACCAAATAAATGAACGTAAAAAAATCATTTAGTATTCGGCATGAATGTATTTATTTATAAAAAGAAAATCAGACCGATTAGTTTATTACAACATTTTAATAAACAAAATCGCGAAAATCAGTGATTTTTCGAAGGGTCACACTGAGACGATTCCTTAACGAACGTCACTGAAACATTCAATAATTGATTTTCTTGCATGTAAAATAAAAATAGATGATGCCACGATTTGAAGAATGGTACGACTTCAAAATAACATAAAAAACTATAGATCCTGTAAATATTCGACCTCGAATCGAAATTCGAAATAGAACTTAAGTTTTTTCGCTTTTTCATAAAAAAAAACAAATCCTGCCTCTAATATGAATTGAACTCGACGGATTTCTATTGACCATCGAAAAAAATTTTCACTAAAGTTAGTTAGTAACGGATAAACTAGCCGCTGTGATAAATCTGCTACTAATTTGTAAACTGCATTCCATTTTGGAAATTCACCTGCATGTTAAAATTCCTTCGAGAAACCATTTTGAAGCTCGAACGTCATATTGAATAAGAAAAGCACCCTCCGGCATACGGTCAGCCTTAAGATTGTCATTAAGCTCGAAAATAACTTGAGGTCACCATTAAGATCGTCCTGTACCTCGGAAGTCACTCAAGGTCACACAAGAGACGATCTAACAACAAACTCGAGGTTACTCGTACTATTTAGGAAACCTTAAGGTTTGTAAGTAACTCAAGAATATCTCAAAGTTAAACGCAATAGGGCGCGTTAATCCGAGATTAATTGAAGGTCACCGTTAAAGTGCTCAACCACTCAACAGTAACTCAACGCTACTCTTTCGTTGGTTTATAAGTCAAGGATAACTCAAAGTTACTCTTATGATTGTTTTGGAACTTAAGCGTCACTCAGGGTTACCCTTAAGGCTGCCGTGTAACTCAAGAGTAACTCAATCCTCACTCGAGACAACCACACTCTTAAGATCGTCCTGCAATTCGGAAGGACGTTCAAGGTGATCCTAAACGATTACTTAAGCCTCACTCGAAGATCGTCCTGAAATACGGAAGAATACTTAAAGCCGAACTTAAATATCACTCTTTAAGTCGAGAATATCTCACGGTGGCCTAAAAAATCGTCTTTTAAGTCGAAAGTATAATTCGCAGTTTTCACAGTGTCGCACGAAACGAAATGAACTCACCAACTTTTCGAAAGGCTGAATTTCAAGCAAATAATTGATCTTGAATTTCGGAAAGACACACGAAAAAAACCTAAACTCACTATGAGAATAAATGACAAGTCGAAGCCAGCAACCCGCGAGTGAACGTGATGGAAACCATATCGGAACGCAGGGAATCGAATGAACGAAGAAACGGTTTAGTTGAGGGTGAGAAAACGATACCGTAATCAGGTTTAGGATATATGACGGTTGTCTCATCCTCGACCCAAGAGTCGACCTCGACGAATTCGGCGACGAAGCTTGGAATGTGACACTTGATTATAGCAGCGTTCCCTCTCAAGATATGCTCGTCCATCACGTTCACGGCGTACCGCTGCCCGACCACTGCAACCAGACCACGGGCATTTTTTTTTCTCTTGTTCTTACTCTTTCTGAACACGTGGTCAAGACGAATCATACCGAAATTATCACGAGTTAAGAAACGTATTGGGCAATCAGACGGAACGACCTTGGATTTAAGGTCACATACTGATTTGACGTGATTCCGAAATTGGAATTCCCGTACGACGTTCAAGACGAATTCTATTTCCTATTCAGCTTCATGGTTAACTTAAATCTCAAATTCGAATCCCAATTTGACGTGTTTTCGAAATTGGCAAGCCTATATGACGTTCAAGGCGAATTGTTTTCCTCCTCAGTTTTATAGCTAATCTATATCTTGGAAATATGAAGCTGGACTTTGCTTCAAATCTGAACGAGGAATGGGAAGGTTGGGAAGTGAATTGAAACTTCATCAATGTCAAGTTCTTTAGTGTGACTTGACTGCCTCTCTCCACTAACACATTCGAACACGTCGGAAAACTATTTGCATTCCTAAGTCTTGATCGCAAGGACGTTGAAGCCTGCATCGTTTCTTTATCCTTATACATTTTTTTAATACATTCCGGCTACAGACTTTATGCTGGATTTTTTTCGGGACTCTTATTTGGCAATTTATAACAAATCTTATTTGGTAATTTACAACCAAAGTACCTGAGCAAAGTTTAATGTCAACTAATGTGGAGTTTCAAATGCAGCGAAATATTTCCAATCTGGCAATTCAAAATGCCTGAGATCCATCTTCACACCCAGTAAAGTTTATGGTTGTAAAATGGAATTCCTTATTTTTTCCGTTTAATATAATTACCTCTTTAGAAAACTTGATAAGTGAAAAAAACGCCGAGTAATGAAAAAATCGCTTAAAAACATCATCCGCGTTTTTATATTTATAAAATTCGAATTGACCCGGAAATATTTTCAATTTTATTTCAAGCAATAATTATCAGTTGTGATTATCACGGTTTCAATTGAAAAAAAGTTCAAAATAAATGATATAACATTTTACGGTTCATCAGAAAAATAATATTTAATGATTTTTTACTTTTTTCACAATTCATGATTTTGGATTTTTCATACAAAGTTGGCTGTTAATGGACCCAAAATGATTAATTATTTCTTAATTGACAAAAAATAGACAATCTAATATGTTCTATTTATAAAATAACGTTTACTATAAATGTATTAAAATTGTTTAATTGGCGTGAAATCTGATAACAAAATAATGGTATCGTTGATCGTAGTTTCGTTGAGGACTGCATGGATTTGATAGGGAACTTTTGAATTTTTGAATAAAGTGGGATAGGTAGGAAATAATAAAATCGTGCAATTGTAAAATGCCATGGAATTATGAACGCGATGCACGTGTCTATGTTGCTCCTGTACCATAAGATGCGTGTTCGTCTTCAGCCTGATAATTTCCGCCGTCGGAATCGATCCAACCTGCCACATCAACGTGGTCAGCAACGAAAGAGGGTACCTGACACTTGAATATTGCGGCGTTACCCCGAATAGCGAAGACGTCGTAAACTTGCACTTCGAAGTACTGAGATACGACTGCAAACAATTTAACGATATCGCCACTTTATCGATTGTTTAGCTTTTGTTAACAATTTTAATAAATGAATAAAATGCCAATAAATAAAATGATTAATCCACTAACACAAATCAATTCATTTTTTTCCAAAAACCGTTAAGGCTTGTATGAATAAACTATAAAAGAGGTTTTTGGGAGCAGTTGTTTTTGATAAGTTAAAATTAATTGCTGAAAATGATCATAGCGTCAATATGACTAGGACTTTCCTGACCAGTTTGGGCCCTCAAACATCCTATGGAATAATTCGACTTTTCTATGCTTTTGCATCACTAATGCCGCTATTTTTTTTTCAAATCTTTTAATTCAATTGAGTAACCACACCAGAATTCAACTCTGTATTTGTTACGATTGGAAGGGAAATGCTGACTAAAAACTTGGCTGAATAAGAGTTTACGAAAATGTGAAAGTAGTGAGACTTCCTATATTGATATGTAACGAAAAAGTCTATAAATATTAGCCTACAAATATTATCTTTGTGCAGTCAATAATTACTATTATGGTTATTGCAACCAGATGGAAAAGCGTAAAGAAATATATAAAATAAGTTAAGAGTTTTTTAAAAATAATCATATATTAATTGAAAAATTATTGACAAATGTATGTTCCTTATATTTAACAAATACGATTACTTAGTAAATCTTATTGCTTTATATTATTTGATCTTGATATAACTATTAACAACGCTTTTGTTTGAAAAAAAAATGATCGACAAGTGAAAGGCGATAAGGTCTCGGAGAAAGGAATTTAAAAAACCATAAAAAAACCATGTTTTGGAAAAAAGAAAAAAATATTTTGATAAATGCACTCATTTATTTAATTGATTTAATTTAATTCAATTTATTGAAAAATATTTTGAAAAATGCACGCCCTAGTATTTGCAACCATAAAATTATATTTTCCTTTCATCTGACTGCATACGGAAGTTTTCTTTCAAAAAGCTTCAGCAAATGGGCTAATTCCCGAAGGTTTCTTTTTTTCTCTTTTTTCATATTATACTACAATACTTTTTTGAAACACTATGCATGTCTGAACTTTAATACTTCGATGATAGTTTTAATCATTCGCAATGATAGTTTATGAACGTTTGAAATTCGGATGAAAATGATAGTATATGTAAACCCACACAGTAAATATTTATTATCGCTGAAAACTAAATTTTCATATCGTCAATAAAGATTTTTATGGTAATGCTCATTTACGACGAGTATTAATAATAATTAATACTTAATAATAATTAATATCAAATACTTAATATTAACTTTTACTAAGTATTTACTAATTAACTAATAAATTAATTACTTAGTCTTTCTATGACAAACAAACAAATTGTGAAGCTAATAACGGGTATCATTGGAATGTTACTGCCCTTAGGCAGTATATTTTGCTGGTCCTTCCTCTTCGCTGAGATCTTTATTTCATCTTCCATAATGCACAAGGATCGATCTGGTAATCTTTCAACTCGGATTTCGTTATGACCCATCATGCCAAGTCATCCTAACCTTTCTTCGATCTTTTTTCCAACTATTACAATCGTTGACCACTGCTAGTCGCGCTTACTATCTCTCCATGTTTTGGCAAATACATATTTTACTTCACAAGCATGGGGATTAACATTTCATTTCTGAGTACCCTTTTCCTCATAGCCATTCGCCTTAAAACTGGTACCATCTTCGGGGGACACCCATTCGATAACTTCCACAAAATCTGCCACGAAACTTGGCAGCAGACACTTGAGGGTGGCTGCGTTACCCCTCAATACGAATTCGTCGATAACTCTCGACTCGTAAAACTGTTGGACAACTGAAAAATCACGTGACCTCCATTTTTTACGATTCAGAGGAAGGGAAATTAAAAAAAAAACAGATTGAAACGAAAAACGTAGAAATTGTGGGAAAAATATTGCCATGTAAGACGTTGACCACGTTCACTGCCCCCTCTGCTTTTGTAGATGCAAATAGCTATGATCTTTTCATTTCTGTTTTATCAAATCATTTTATCGTTGTCCCCTTTCAATACTGGAAGGGGTTCACGTTCGCAGGGTGCCCCCATGACTGTTGGGAACCTCCAGACAGGACGTCGTGTGCGCAGAGCGAAACGGTTAAATTACCGTCCACGTATAATAACGAAACGAATAAAATCGTCAAACCACTCATTTCACTTGCCAATGCTTTATTTGATCGATGATCACCATTGTATTGTTCCTATGCTTGGCCACAATGTATTCATATTCTTCGTACATTTTGTGTAAAATGAGACCAAAATTATTTTCGAAAAATCGTTGATTACCCATTCGTACTAATGTGAATCAAAGTAACCTATTTTTTTAAGTAAGAGGCACATTCGAGCGAACAACAAAAATAGTACGTGAATTTTGAAAATTAATGTGAAAACGATTCGTTTGATTTCATGGATGCTTGCCCTATTCAGAAGTATAAATGTTCAGGTATATTTACAATTTTCTAAATACATATATAGGGGAAAGTAGTACGAGTTGATCCCTTGGGGTAAGATGATTCTTTGTAATTGCGCTGAAACCACTAACGCCATCTAGTTTATTTCACTGCCA